>JAAGNO010002271.1:0-56722 GCA_033439905.1 Ceryle rudis
AAATTCCAAGGACACCCCCCCCCCCCCCAAATAATTAAATTAATTACCATTATCACCTATTATAAGATTTGCAGAAAATTAGAATTCATATCTTCTAGTCTATAACCTATAATTTTATAAAGTGGCTCATACCACAATGTTTAAAGTTTTTAAAAATTTTTCATAATGTTCAGTGGAATTACCTTCATGGGACAATTGCAGGTTGCTTTAGATTTTGGCTTGGTTGTTGGTTTGTTTGGTATTTTTTCCAAAAAAGGGAAGCTTGGCTCATAGAAAAAAAATGGAAACAATGTGACTGAAAAGGCAAAAGCAGAAAAAAAAAAGGCAGGGATAAAAAGAAAGCTGAAGTTTTAACTGCTGATCAAAGGCATTTAATGTATGATTCTTTGTATTATGGTTTTGGCAATACAGATACAAGCAGTTGGTATTTTCTTCCTTTCCCTTACTTCTCATTTCTCTTCAGAAGGGGAAAGAATTAATGTAGTTATCTAACAGCACTTTCTGTTCATGTGGAATAAAAGTCAGAGGTAACAAACAAGGCAAACTGAAGGGCTCCATGAATGAAGAGACCTGAATAACTCACATACTAGACTGAGAGAAAACTGTCACTTGAACGTGCAGACTTAGTAATACGTGTTCTTAAAAAAACTAATATTTTTAAAAGTCTAAATTTTGGGGAGTTACTGAAAGATGACAACAAATCTAATGCCAGTACATAAGGAGGAGGGGAGCATGACATTGGCAACTATTGACTTTAAAACAAATTTTGAAGAAATGTCTTAGGACTAAAATGTACGGGAAACAGAACAGAATGTAACACAGATATGCAAAGGTAGGTCACACTAGAATCGTGCAGTAGCCTTTCTTGATAGGATTTTTTCTTATAAAAGAAATTTTAGTAAAGCTCATCTATTCTGGCTATAATAAAGCTTTTGATACTGTGCCTCATGGGAAAACTTCCAGTTAAGCTGAAGAAATTGAGGATTAAAAATTGAAACTGTGTTGGATAAAGAAGCTGCCTCAAGAGAAAGGCAATAGGTAGCATTGAGAAAAAGTAAAGTTTCTTGAGGAATTCCTTAAAGATCCATCATAGGGCTGAGCTTCCTTAATAGGTTCACCAATGACTTCAGAATAAATATCAGGAGTGAACTGATATAAAAATATTGTAAAACATGCGCAATAGAAAGCAGGGTCAAAATGCAGCAACAAGCAGGATTTTTTCAAAGAATTGGAGAGAGAAACAAAATTTAATACTTTAAGAAGGAGTGCAATACATTTTGACACACGAACAGCAATAAATATTTGCTATAAACTGGGAACCTGTCAGATGGAAATGGTCAAAACTCTGAAGACAGGGTTGAATTAACATTTCACAGAATGTCTGTCTGCCACAAGCATGATATAGACATCAAAAGACAAGTGTTTCTTGAATCTATTAAACATTTCTGCTATAATAGTACTAGTACTACTGTGCAAGGCATCTCATGGGGATGACTTTGCACAGTTCTTGTCATCAGTGTTTGAGAAAGTGGCATTCAAATTTTCATAGGGAAAGGCTAAAACTCTTGAGACAAGGTGATGAAAGCCCAGGTTGCATGAGTAGAAAACAACTGTCTAAAAATGCAGGAAGGAATTAGGAATATAGGACAAGGTTAGAATGCTCAAAGACAGGAACTAATTTGACTGTAAAGTGATTCCTATACCAAAAGAGCAAACAGGACTTGAAATGGCCTTCATACAGGTGATGCAGAGGGGTGCAAAAGGGGAAGAGCAGTGACAGAGTCTGACTCAGCCCAGCTGTTAACAAGGCATATGAGGATGTGAACCTAAGAATCCAGGGGTTATTTTCTAGAGCTCTGCTCCAAAGTTGAAATAAGGGGTATTTGTCCATATCCTCTTCTTTCTGTTTAGTTGCACAACAGACAGAGATCAAGAAGGTGTTACGCTGCTGTACAACTCATTCATTTTTGTTTGTTCAGTGAAATGAACATGCATGGAGAGCTTTAATCAAGTCCTCTCCAGGTACAATGACTCTCTCCACTTGCCTTCTCAAATTGAATAATGTTTGTAGTGTTCTTCTTTTTAAGTCACATAGATCCTCCTGAGCCTTGAGGGCATTTACATACTAACATTCCTTTAGAAACTTTTTATGTAATGAGTATGTTAACGACGACATTCTTTAAAAATCTGTCCTTTCAGCAAACTGTTGAGTTGCTTCTGACCTTCTATTGTATGGAGTTAACAGTTTTTCAGCCTTTGGCAGTTTGTCTGATAGAAAGAAATATTGGGATGACAACTGTGATTTGTCTTTGAGCACTTGCACACTAGGCAGTAACTATGTGCTCTGATTTTAATCAAATTTATTCTCATTCCTTTTATTAAAACTGATTGGCAGAAGGAGTCCTGTATATTCAGTAGGTACTGACTTTTAAAAATAATGAGTTAAAAGACAACTATCTAATGATTCAAATCTTCACAATCTATTGCCTCAGAAATGAGTATCTACAGACAATGACAGATACTGCCCTGTTCGCTTCACAACCATTTATCACTTTAATCCCTAACCCAGTCCCTGTATTTCTCCACAGCCAGGTAATGCCCTTGTGCTGAAAAATGTATTTACATGTAAGTTTTTGTCACTTCTCTTAAGCAATGACAGGAGTACTAGCAGAGTCCATTACTCCTCAGCCATTCAGATTTCAAATAAATTTCAATGGGGAAACCCATTCATTTCTGAGAAGGAATAAAGTATTTTTGAACTGTCTGTGTGTGTTAATAAATGTGCATAAAATACAAGTAAAAACTATTAATGCTGTATAAGGAAGGTCATCTTTTTTGAAGGAGAGAAAACAAGTGAGGGAGGTATGCAGATTTCTATAAACTATTCATTGGAAGCTATACAAAATGTATCTGAAGAATGCTATTTGTCTCTACCCTAAGCATCTGGGAGGTCCAGTTATGTTCAACATTTTCTGTAAGAAAAGTTAACTGAAGTTAAATACTGAATAAGACAGGAAAATATGCCATACACAAAATGATCTAAACAGTACTTTCAGGTAGGAGTCTGAAAGGCAGAATGTGCTGAAATGAAAATGGTTTCTACTTAAAAAGAGATTTTCACATATTGATGCTGTGATCATCTCCCTGACAAATTATAAACTCTTGGTGCAAACCACAAGAACATTATACGAGAGTTCTTAGACATAGTTCAAAATCAGAATGGTAGGTTTGCTGCTGTTCTCTTCATAATGGCAATTATACTGACTGAACAGATTAGCGACTCCATGAGAATTTCAGCTGTACATGTTGTAAGGAACGACATTGTGAATGAACCCTGTATAACTGTCATTACAAATGTAATCTTTATTGAAAAAAGCTGTTCTATATTCAAACTAGCACAACGACATGGGAGTGCTAAATAAAATGTCATCCTGACAGCAAACAAATCCTGTTGATGCAAGTGCTGCTTATACCACTGTGTCTGCCATTAAGAAAGTAACCACCGTCTTCTGGGAAAGCATTCAGAGTCATGTTCAATTGAGACTGTGAAAATGAGAGCACTTGGGGAATAGACCCGGGAACCTGGCAACCACGCTGCTGAAAAGGATTCTCGCAACAAAAAGAATTTGCATGTTCACCTCTGGATTACCTAACAAGGACACTCCTGCAATTGAAGATTCTCTATTCAGTAACTAGTGCACCAGTTAAAGGGTAAATAATATTTATCATGAAATAGTTTTTCCTTATTTTCCATGACAATGAAATACATGGTATTAGGACAAAGCATACTGTATGTCAAGTTCATGATGAAATCCGTAGGAGTTTCATTAACAGCACTAACTGGAGCAGGATTTGGCTCTGATCGGCAGACTGAAATATAATTTTATTTGGCTATCTTTCAGCTGCTTCATTTTTTGCATCAGAGAAATGGGTTCAGTGGGACACAGAATTCTGGTGGAACACAGTCTATTTACTCTTGTCAATAAAATTAATTTTTCTGAGTTGTCTGATGAAGTATCAGTTGCATTTTTGGTCAGAAGAGGAATTTAAAAACATTTATAAACAGACTATAAATGTCTAGCTTTGCTTATCTCAAACAGTGAATTTCCGTTTACACATTGTATGTGATAGGCTTTCCTCTCATCCATCCTCTAATACAGTTATTTGCCAGGTCACTTAAGGGACAGCTTTGCTATCCTGTCTTAAGAATAGTTTCTTTCAAAGCATGCACAAACCTAATGTAAAATGACTGAAATCAGGTACAGTCTTTTCTTTTTTTTTTTTTTTTTTTCCTTGTGCTTGTAACTGTATGTCATCTGTGCTTAATGGTCTGGACTTCTGATATAGTAAGCCTCAGAAAAACTAAGAATAGCAAGTGTGTGGCACAAGGAAGTTCTGTACCCGAGGTGATTCACGTTATATAAAAGTGTACAGCTGAGGTTTTAGAGTGCAAAGGTCAAAGGCCACAAACTCTAAAGTTATTTTTCTCATTTCACAAATTAATTTCAACATTTTTCTAAATTTTGAATTTGAAGAGAGTCTTTTCTTCAGTACATCAAGGCATAAAAATATTAAATGGAATATTTGTGCTATCAAGCTTTAGGTGTCTTACCTAGTAGGGAAATTGTCTGAGGGTGTATTTGTATATGATGGTATGAGACAGGTCTTTTCACAGGGAAATAGTTGAAGACGCCTCCAAGTGCTCTGAATCACCTGCATAATGAACCACTGTCTGTTGATCAGAGCGGGTCAGGAGATTACCTGATCAATGGCAGCTCATAACAGGCTGTGGCATGAATACCTGTACCACCAACACATCATGTGCTCTCTGTTTTTAACAATTCCAAATAATTCTCCTCTGTTTCCAGGGCATTTAAAGCTTCCAAATGAAAATCAGTGTAATTTTGGGAATCAATGGAATTTTGTGAATCTTCAGTTACGAACACGGACCTTAAACAAAGTAGTTTTTGCTAGTATTTTATTGCTTGTTTACTGGCTAAAGAAGCTGTTCCTCCAAAACTGGACCATCTTACTGCTTTCAAGCCCCTCATTGGTGGGAAGCTGCACTTTGACCTACTTTAATGCAACTTTTATGTTCATCACCACGGTCTACCTTTCAGATGTAAAATTAATTCATCCCGAGAATACTACCAACTTCCCATAACCATGGTTAATCTTATTTGTGGAAACCCCACAAAGTATCATGATCAGGCTTCTATTAGGTCTGGGTGTATGTCTTCAAAAAAGGTAAGACAAAGTAGTTGTGCACATCTATTTCACAATATATATATATATTCACAATCCCTCATACTTCCCTGCAGCCAATACTACTCATCCACAAATACTACTTCAGCTATGTTTGTTTTATGATAGCTCTGCTAAATAGTGGGATATAAGCACTCAAAAAAATTCTCTGCACTATTGGAGACTATATGTCATAACAGCTTCATAAAGATAGTAACATAAAGAATTACCATTCTCCTCCCAACCTTCAGCTGTAACTAGAAAAATAAACATATCTCTACAAAAGAAGCTGTATTAAAGAAATGTAAAACCAGCTTTACAAAATCAGGCCTTCATCAATAAATCCAGCAGTCCTATTAAGAAATGGATACCATTTTTGAAGATGACTGAAATTACATTCCTCTAAACAGACAAACTGATTTTTAATTTAACAGCCAAACTTTTCTGCATCACTTAGTTACACCTCCTTCCCAGAAAGTACAATTGTATCACACTCCAAAACATAAAATTATCTAAACTGCTAATACATAGGCATATCATAATTAAGTATCAGTGTAAATGAAGAATGCATTCTCTATACTGTATCAAGATTAATTTTGATGTTCACACATGTTCTGGTCAATATCTTGGTATTATTGAAATCAACAAAAGTAATAAAACAACGGACACAACACACTACATCTGTAATACATGCAGACACAAATAGTAATCACCTGAGTCCTTTTCTGATGTTGCTAAATATAAATAAAAAAAAAAAGAGAGAAGAAAAACATCATTACAGAAATATAACTATCTTTATTTCATTAGGGAAGAATAAATACAAAATAAGGAGTTAAAATATTCTTTTTTTTCTTAGTATTTCCTAAATTTCTTAAAATTTTGAGGATAGCAGTGAGAGTCCTGACAGTCAGCTCATACAATGGATGGGTTTTGTCAGCTGAGAGATAAAGCATGTATGTTTTTAGGTAGTGTATTTATATTTACTAGTCCTAGATAGTCTATATTTTGGGCTTTCTGGCTGAGTTTGCAACCATATTGTGCCTGGGAGTTTAGAAACATAAATAATAGTAACAGAATATAAGAAATTAAGAATAGGATTTTTACAGAGCCTTCTCTGCATCTCTACTTTTTAGATAGTTTCCACTGGTCTATATCCGATATTATCATGCAGTAGTTGCATTTTGACTGACTGATATGACATTGTTCACTAAACAAATAATCAAAGAATAGAACAAAAATCCTACAAATGTATGTCAGCTAGGACATCAGTAATGTTATAAGATAATGACTATGTGCTTTCTGTATGCAGTTTGAGAAGTAATTAATGCAAACAGTAACATGAATTACTTTCAAAAGAAGAATGAAATTTCAGTGCATGGATACAACAGCGCTCCCATAAACCTAAAGAAGCAGAATGGAACCTATTGCTGAAAACTGTTACATTTATATTGGTAAAAATGTAGGATATGTGTAATGATCAGAGTATAGAAAGAGACCAATATAGGTGTCATTGTTACTGAAAACCAATGTGTTTTATTTTGTGATGTTATGATGCTGGAGCCCTTCACTTTCAAATAGTACTCTATTCTCAGAAAAGTACTCAACCTATTTCTTGTTGAGGTGCTAGACTTATATATGTAATTATTTATTGTATTTTGGGTTTACAATTATGTGAGTGTAAAATGACTTACAGAAATCTACATGATTTTCAAGCAAAAGACAATAAAACCCCAAATAAATCTGCACGTCAAAATATGCCATGGGATGGACGGTAGTTTTATGCACTGTTCCAGTTTACTACACTGTTAACAATGGGCGAGTTCTGAAGTTCAAAATTTGCTACTTGTAGTAGAACTGCCACAGTTCTCTGGGATTTAGTTAAAAATCTTTGGCAGAGATGTAGTTACATCACTGTAAAAAACTTGTCCAATTCAATTTAGTGTCAGTGGGGTTAGATATCTTTTGCATGCTTCTGTCATCTTTCATAAATGTTTCTATCTTTATACCCATTATTTTAACAGGTTTGCTAAAAGACTGAAATACTGAACATTCAAAAATTCCATTTATGAATAAAGATAAAAACTAAGGAAACCCATTATTTTTGATTTTTTATTTCCCAGAATAGATTTGATGTTCACTCCTCTTTCTTTAACACAACATGATATCATAATTAATTATGATAAACTGGTTACTAAGATGGTTTCACGTTGTTACTCCCATGATATAATAGTGGTTGCTATAGAGATGAGATGGTTTTTTTGTTAATCACTTGTGAGATTGGTTAACTCATGTTTTTCAGGGAATTTGAGCAGAGAAGGAAAAAGGAAAACAAGTTGGCTTTATAATATTGCTAAACATATCAGGCTTCTTCATTTTGCTGCTATAATTTGAAAGAGGAAATATACTATTTCTTCCAATGCCTTGCAAGAAATACATGCTATAAAAAACATAATAGGCATTTTTTATTTTTTTTTAAGCAGAATTAATCTTTCATATACTTTTCTGTTAATTAACTCTACTTCAAAAAATCCACTTATATACATAATGCACACATAATATTTTCTACTCCTGAATATATCTGTACGGGTATATATTAACCCTCCTGTGCTTTATGGAGAATAACAGATGTGTCTTGACAAGACATTTGAATATTATGACTTCCTTCTTGTTCTACATAAGGTTTACAAATAGTAATGTGACATAGTGTATCCTAGCCAAATTTTTAGCAAAATTTTAGTCCATTTCATGGTATACTTTCTAGAACACACTAAAATTCCAGAAAAACTTCTGATTACAAAAAAATCTAGTATTTTACCCCATTAATTAATTCAGAAAATCAGAATGTAATTAAGGTTTTCATCATCAGATAATTATTATTATAATCTGACAACACAACAGTAAAAAATTATAATAACTATCTGTCTCCCTTATAAGTACATGAGAAAATCTATACCCAGAGTTTTCAAGATTCAAGGTACTGTCACTGCTGTTAAGGAAAGAGTTTCCAGTCCGTAGTTTAATTACTAGAAATAGTTAGAGAAATAAATATAACCCATAAACAACCTTTTCAATTTCTGAAGGACTCAAAAATAAGAACAAAGGGCAACTTAAATTAGGAAGTCCTAGTCTTCCATTCAAACAGGGTCCCAGGAGGCATATTAAAGCAATGAATAGGAAAAAGCTCCATAGTTCACCAGCTGAGATTTTAATGAGACATTTCCCCTTGCTGTGGAAGGGGTTTGTTCTGGAAAGGGAAAAGGCTGCTCAGAGAATATTCAGTTAATAGCCATTGTTGGCTTTTACAGCCACTTTGGCAGTTGATGGCTGTACTAACCTTCTATTTTGGCATATTCTGTAAGTCGTGTGTAATTGATCAAGGCAGCCTTCTCCAGACATTTTCTAACCACCTTCTTCACCTCTTCTGCTGGTATGGGAGTGGCAATATCTTTCATTAAAACCTGTGCCAGAGAAAATTATACCACTTGGTTACATTCGTCATCCAAAAACAAAGGAAAAGGATTAAAGTTTCCTGAAGTTACCTCAGATCTGATAATGGCTAAAAGCAGAAATCAAAAAGGAACTATTTCAGCTGATGGAACTAGATATTTGTCTTTGAAGGCTTCTGTTCAACCCTGGTTTGACTGCCTATATGGTATTTGTATACAGTACTCCTACTATCTGGCATCTTGCAGCATGCCAGTCAGCCTTCATTTGGGTGATGCCAAGACCAGTATAACAAGAAAATTCAGTGGACAGGCTGGATTGTGGTGCCCACTAAAGATGTCATCTGGAAAATTGCTTGGTTCTCACCTGTGGAAAAGCTTCCACCATCGCATAAGTTTTTCACTGTAAGGATGGTGGTGAGACATTGGAACAGGTTACCCATGGATGTTGTGGATGCTTCATCACTGGATGTATTCAAGACCAGGCTGGATGGGGCTTTGAGCAATCTGGTCTAGTGGGAGGTGTCCCTGCCCATGACAGGCAGATTGGAATTAGATGATCTTTAAGGTCCCTTCCAACCCAAACCATTCTATGATCTTATAGCCATTGGCTCTTCAACAGTGTAAAGGAGAAACTGTGACCACCATCAGAGCTAGCTCATACTGACTTGCTTTTCTTCCTTCATAAAGTTATTCAAATTCAACATGTCCTTGCTGTGAAAACCAGTCACCTGGTAGGCATGGAAAATACTGAACTTCTGGCAAAATATTTTGTTATGGAAAAGTAGAAGAAGAGATCATATAAAGCTTTTCAAAACCTGTCAGTTTAAAAAGGCTATTCATTTTTAAAATACAGGAATTTGGTAAAATGGATCACCTGTTGCAAGTGAGGTAAACTGAGAATATATACCTCTTTATATGAATGCAGCATTATATACTCTGCATTACTATAAAGATGGAATAAACACTGTTAATAATTCTTTTGCATTTTTACTTTAATTCTATAGTCCCTTAACTTTCAAAAGGTAGGTGCAAACAAAATTCAATGTGCTTTTATCACATTTTAATTTAAATAGTAGTATTTCAGATAACTCACAATCTTTTCAAAATACTTCCTAAATGGATCCCCAGAGAAGTTACACCCTTATAAAACACATCTAAAAATTACTATGAAAGGGAGGGAGTAAGAGATATGGTCTGGGTTTAGGTTCAGCAATAGAGAACCTATGGGGAAGACAGTGTTGCAAAGCAGACTTCTATCACTTGCACACACACGTGACATATATACCTTTGTTAAAATACTTCTATTTAATGAATATCTTCTTGGTTGTCAACAAGTTAAAATACAGTATTCAAAACCTTTTTATTTTGGTTCTCATTAAAAAAATATATATATTCAAAGACAGGTAAAATAAAATGTTGCTAACCAATTCTGCAGCCACAAATATAGGAATGTACATTTATTCCCAGTCAAGAGCACCAGACAGAGTACCATTGCCATTTGTAACAGCAGGCACAGGGAGAGGAAATGGCTGTTTCATAAAACACAATGGAATCTACACAGCACTACAATCACTGAGATTATAAATGAAAGAAAACATATATACCCAGACTCTCTATGTGGTTTTGAACATGGCAGAGGTTTTCTAACATAGAATATCAGTGGAATGTTCTGCAGCGCAGTTCTGGTCCCCAGGACCAGACCTCTCAGATTTTAGAGAAGCTACACAGATTGGAATCCAAGCTTTTTTTTGAATTCATACCTTCATCAGGCTCCTGCTGATACAATTCCTCTGGAATCTCTGCTGATATTTAAAGTTCTCTTTCCTCAGAGATGACCGAGATGCTTTTGCCATAATGAGGTCTTCTCTGTTCAGTCAATATAAGAGGATTTGCTGGGCTGGAGTTTACATTTAGAGCTGCCCATGACAGTTTTTCAGCATATAGCTTTTTCTTCATTAATTGACCCAGATTATGCATTTATGTGAAGATTATTTGGATTATATAGAAGATTTTTAATGATACATATCAGTATAGACAATATCGTCAGCATAGATGCCATAGAAAGCAGGAAAGGGCGGGCTGTAGAGTGACTTGTGCTACTTTAGAGGTAATGCTGAGTAGTTGTTAAATTTTAAAGAAACAGAGAGTCACTACAGTGGTTTGAATAAAGAAATCCTATGGAATAAATAAGGCCTACAATCCTACAGATGTTTGCCTCTGTGGAATACAATGAGAAAAAATTCTCCCAGTGAACAACTAAAACTAGTTGTAAAATATCTTAGAAGACATAATCTGCTTTCAGCAGCCTGAAGACAGAAGAAAAATGCAGGTTTAATACTCAGCTGGAATTTAAAATAAGTCCTGAAACTTACCCTTTCAAGTAATGAAAGTGTAGCTTTTAAAGCTCCTTCAGGACGTCCAAAAGGGAAACAGTACCTTAAAAAGTTAAAAAAAGAATGAAAATATATATATTAAGAGAAAATTATCAGAAATAAAATACCTAAGTTAAGAATTTACTTTGAGACCTAACTGTACACAACTTGCAGTAAATTATGTTAGCAAAAGCCTCCCATACATGACGTACTAATGACAGCAGAGGGCCTCTTCAGTAGTCTACCATGGAGCATATACATAGCACAGCCGTATCAGGCAACCAGCAGCTCAGGCCTAAATACAGAAAAAATACAAAAGGCAAAAGGCATCACTTCCACTTTCTCAAGTATATAGGATACTTAATGGTCTCCAATGAGCTTAATTGTAATCTTCCTGGAAAGAGGTACTATTTCTCATGTAGCCATGGCAGCTACTGGAGCTGTGAAGAAGCACTCTGTATAGTGTACCTTGTTTAAATGAAGGATAAAATGACAGATATTGAAGTTTCTAGAGATATACGGGAATAAAAATGCCTGCAATTATGCCATATTTTGTGCTATTATTTTATAAATAGCTTGGAAAAGCATTTTATATTATCTTAAATTTCATCAGCTCTAACTGAAACCATACCCACTTCTGCCTTGATAATTCTAAAATGATATAAATTAAAAAGTGACCCCATTCTTAGCTTTGTTTTTCATTTTCATCTACTGAATGATCCAATATATCAGCTCAATGAGACTACAACACTCAGGCAACTGCAACCTCTCTTAATCTTGTCTATAAAATCTTTCTGGGATATCCCCAATTGGAAAAAGGATTTTTTACTTTGATGAGATTATTTTCTTCTTATTATTACCCACGGAGAACGGTAGCTTTATATTCTAACATTTTCCAATAGCAAAATCTTTTGTAATGATAAAAAGATTCAGACCAGTGAACTTTAGATACACGGTTTGGTCAGCCAAAATAAAGCCCTGTAAATGAGGTCAAAAAAAGATTTCTCACAGTGAGACATACAGTTATTTGCTTTTCCTTAATTTTGTTTCTTTCTTACTGTATTGCTAACAATTTTTAAGGATGGGTTAGCAAATAGGCAAAGCAGATTTAATGACCCTTATGTGTTAAGTCATCTTAAAACAGAACACATCTTTAGGTGGGTTTTTTTCCTCCTCCCTTTGCATTTTTTCCCACAATCCTTGACTTGTCTTTTCCACTGTTTATTCCTATGAACCTCTAATGGTAGTTTTGCAATAGATGTCACTCATTTCTTCATAATACTTAATATTTCAAATAAAATTCTTCCTTCCTGGTATGTTCTGTATTGTAAATAACATGATAAGGTTCCAAAAACTAACCAGTTCTAAGTTCATGATGGAGACAAAAGTCCCACAGTAGAACACGGCTCACTCAGTTTACTGCAGAGAAAATATCTATTAGTAGAATACGGGCAGCAAGTTTATGTGTGTAGTTGGTGCAAAGGGGTTCTGACAGAGAAGAGGTGTTTTCTTGAGATAAGCAGCTTAAAGAAAAGATGTTCGCAGTAGAGGCCTAAAAGGACACTCTTGAGCGGTACTGCCTCCAGTGTTACAGCCTTTGTGCAGAGAAGCAGCATCTTCCTGGGGAAAAGAAATTCAAACTCTTGGATAAAACCCCCGTGGAAGCTGATTTCACACTGTCTGGCTTTCGCAAGGATGCTCCCACAGCTGAGGGGATCTTTAAGGATAGGGAGACATAGATGACAACAGTAGTAAATTCAGTTATTAGCTATATCAACAATGGGGTCTGTGACATCCAAGAGGACAAGGCAGGAAGTTAGTTGCTGGGTACAAAGGTAGTGGACATCAAGAGATGTTTATATCTAGGGGAGAATAGAGAAGGAGCAGCACTCATGGTCTACATTAGTACCAGCAACAATTAGAAATGTAGGTGGAACACTCCAGAGATAAAGTTCACACAGTCAGGCAAAAGGTTAAAGCCCAAGACTCTCACAGTAGTTTTCTCTGGAATATTAGCTATTCCACATTTGATGCCTGAGAAGCAGGCAGAGATCTGAAGTCTCTGTTGTTAAGTTAGATGACAGAGAGGAAAGGTTTAAGTACCTTAAGAACCAGGAAATACTTTAGGTGAGAGCCACCAGCATGGGATGGGCTGACTGTGTCTTAATCATAATGGATCCAGGCTGACAGCAATGAAAATTAAAAGGGCCAGAGTGGAGTATTAAAACTGGAAGCTGTGGGTTAGCTGACAGGCATGGAAGAATACCTTTTTCAGATGAGTGTGACCTAGTGACCTAGGTGGACATAGCAAATGTTCAGTGCATTTCTGAAAAGGCAGGAAGAGAAACACACTCTTCAGTTAAACTGTTCACAATGACAGATAACCAGTGCATGCAATGTTAAGCAATGGAACAAGGGCAAAGCTTGGAAAAGTTCTGACATAATACAGAAAAAAAAAGTGCCGGTGATCCTTGAAAGTCTCTACCACTGACCCTCTAATTAGAATGACAAGTGATTAGGAAATGTTAAATGAAATTAAAGGAGCTGCAAATTGATGACAGATAGTAAGAGATTTCAACTCCACACATGTAGACTTGATCAATGGCTCATGAGGATGAGATATAGTGATAATATGTTGGGATGCAGTTTTGAATTGCTTCCTTGGACAGCTAATTGAGAGCACACAAGAAAAGATGCTGCTCTGGTCTCAAAAGTGAACAGGACATAGTTTGAGAGGTGCAGAGCACAAGAGGTGCTCTCTAGTAGTGATCATAAACCAGTACATTTTAATTATGTAGCAAAAGAGAACAGGCAAAAAAAAAAAATCAGTACATGTATATTACATTTCAAGAATGGGAACTATGAAGAAAATTAAGAACTTGAAAAACAAACGCCAAAACCTTAAAGGATTAATCAAAAAAGCAAGAAACTCACAAAGCAGCCTCAGGGAAAATTCACAGTAGGAGCTCAAGTCAAGCACATGCCACAGTTGAAAAGAAGTGGCCAAGAAAACAAATACCCCTCTGTGTGGCTCCATGAGAAAAATAAAGAAGTTATGGTAGAGAATCTGGCATCTCAAAACTGTAAAACCTATCCAAACAAGGAGGACATGAAAGTCTCTAAAATATTCTAGGGCACAGGTAAACAGCATGGATGCTCAAACTGACAGTAGAAAGAATGGTGGAAGCTGGAAGCCAGCCTGGGAGATGGTGGGACTGCCCAGTCATGAGGAATACAGGACATTCAGTACAGCCAAAGCAGAGAAACTCAGTGAGTGCTTTGCATTAGTCTTTACTGATGAATGTATTTTTTCAAATTATTCAGTATTTCAGTTATCACAACAATTTTGATGCACTGAAATATGGAGTGGTTTTATGGGCTTTTTTAATGTATTTATGGTTTCTTAAGAAAGCAGTCTCACAACCAAGCTTATTGCTTGTCACTTAATGATACAGGTGATCTTTATACATAACTTAAGACAAAGTTTTCTTTAAAAGTTTAATGATAATTCTTTATCATCTGGCAGAGCACTGTTTGTCTATCTTGATTAAATAGGATTTTAAGGCCAATCCTAGAGTCCTCTGAAAGATGGAGGCATTAATATTTGAATGACACATTTAATTGATCTTAAGGAAGAAGTTTTTAATATTGTTTGCATTCCCTCAAAATGCACTGAGACTGAGGCAGAAAGATCCTGTGGTCACTGATATAGCCCAAGCTCATCAACACACTCTAGTGTGTAAGTAGACACATTGGGTTTTACGCTTATTTCTTCCAACTCAAATAATCATTTAGATATTGTTATACATATTGTAATTAGTCTCATGCATGTGAAGGCCTGACAGTTAACAGAATTATTCTGAAGATGCACAGCCTCTTTTCTTGTTTCCCCATCTCTCCCCTCTCTCTGTAATATTCAGAAGGCTTCTTCTGCTTCAATATTTTTTTGTGTCACAGGTGGTCTCAATGACTTTACCAATGTGTATGAATAGAAGTACTTTTATTCATTGGAAATTATAGTGATTGTATTTCTACCATAAACTTGACAGGATATGGTTGTAAATATGCCAATCACAGGCCAGAGGTCTTCTCCCAGCTCGAGTACTTTTTTTTTTTTTATGTAGCAAGCATGAGAAGAGTATCACAGAAACAAGTTTTCCTTCCCTCTGCAAATGCTGCTATTGTCAGTACTCTGTTCCTGCCTTTCCAAGACCTGGGTAGGAAACACTCTGTCCTGTGCTGCACTGTAGTGACTATTTAAGAGCTATTTAATCCCATGGAAGACAGAAAACAGGAAATGTGTCAGAGAAGAGTCAGGGAAGAATCTTTTAAGGAAATATCAAATGGGAGCATCATCTTTTCCCAAAACGAATACCCACCAAAAAGAATCCTAGATCTCTTTATTTTAATACAGATAACAAGTCCCAAGTGAAGACTGCTATGTCCTCAGTGCTCTAAAAATCTCCAACAACCTAGTTGTCAACATGACAGATATCAGTGAATACTAGACATTTACCATACCAAACCAGAGTGGCATCCAACAAACACAGCAAACCCTGCCAAATGAAAGCTGTTTCACACAGGACTATTACAACTTTAGAACTGGTTGTCATAAGATGATACAAAGACAAAAAATTCTGCAAATATATTCTAAGAAAGGACTAGATGGACAGAATAATGACAGGTAGGTTGGCTTAGTGTGATAAACTAACAATTGGTGGTCTACATGCCATTTTATGCTAAGCTTCATAAACCATCAATTGCTATAAAATAGAAGGAAGTATCACCCCAAGTTTGCTCTGTTTATTGTACTCATTCCTTAGCTGATTTATGAAAGATAGGTATATCATGAAACCAAGAAAATTACATTAGATATCTAGAAAACTTTTAGCTGCCATCTATCAAAGATATTCTCTACTCATATGATGTTTCTGTTCAGAACTAGTCCAGAAATTGCTATGGCTCAGTCTTTTTCATTCAGACAATTTTCTTAGTTAGTTATAAAAGCTTCAAGTTTAAAGCATCAACAAAAATCAGGCCAATATTCTTGCACAATCTTTTATACCACAGAAAAATACAACTTGCATGACACACAAATAAATTTTAAGCACAATCAAATAGGTAAAAAAATTATTCTATTATTTAATATATTCAAAATTTCTTTGCAGGTAGACTTTTATTTTCAATCCACCTGTTTGAGGTCAAAATTTGAACATCAGGAGAATATTTTTCCAGAAAAAACTTAGCATTCATTGACTATATTGTACACTTACCTGAAATGGCTTATTTGGTTTTCTAAAAGGGAGGAAAGTCTGTCCTTTATTTCCTCAAACCTTTCTTTCTCTTCAACAGATACTGTTCCAATTCCATCTGGCCTGTAATAACAAATATTTAATATTTAATGTTCTCTTCATGCTGATACCTCTTTGAAGAGTGGTCTTTATTTTAAAATTTTCACTTAACACGCATGCCAACTTTCCCCTACCCCATTGGCCTTGGAGGATAAACAGTAACTTGTGTATGTAGTAAAAGAGGAGACTGCAAGTAAAAAATTTAACTTTTGAGCTGAACTTTTAAATTCAAGTCCTAAGTTTCTACCTGATCCCAATATGAACACAAGGTAGCATATATTTCTCCCATATGATATCCTTTCTCAGAAAATTAGTATTATTATAACAAGAGGGGCCTATTCAGATCTTGTCTATGTAATTATATTAAAATAATGACAAAATTAAAGAAATTTAAATAGATATTTCCCAAATGGCATTTTTGCCATGCAGGTACAACTGCCCCACATACAGAATACTTCTAAAGGTATCTGAAAACTTCCTGTTACCCTGGAGCTGGAAGTTAAGAGAGTAACAAACAGCTACTGCTTTCAACCTGAGTTTACAACCCTAATACTAAGTGCAGATATGAGCTGTACAACTTCCAGAGCCTCCAGAGCTGTATCTCCATGTTTCTAGAACAGATAAAATGACATGAAGAAAGACAACATTCTATGAATAGTCTAAGACTCATTCTAGGATTCTATGAACATTATTTTACTAAATTGTTACTTTAACTTTCTGCATTATACTTACATCTAAGAGGGATAAGTTGCTACCTGGTAATGACATAAACATTTCTCTCATCCTTAGGTCACTTATATTTGTGATCTGTCAAGGTGGAAAGGATGCCTGAACTCCTTAAGTTATTGTGAAGACAACAATAAAAATCAGATATGGTGGAGATATGAGTAACCAGGCACATCAATATACTATTGTATAAATTTGATGTGAAAGAGCAAATAACTTATCTTCTCTCTTTTGATGGATGCCAGGATACTTTACCTCAGCCTTCTGACAGATGGAATGGGCTCATATTTAAGTAAATTGCACTGTCTGATTTCATTGTCAGGAGAGATCGTGCTCTGGAGTGATAAAGCAAACAATTCTGTCATATTAAACCTCGCTGAGGCATGTCATATATATGACAGAAAAGACCTAGGGGTCCAGATAACAGTAAGTGAAAAAGGTGAGCCAGTCGGATGTCATATCTGTCAACCTGCACTAAGGCTAGGATCACTACGTACTGGGGACCTGTCACTTCACGGAGTTTGTTGTCATAAAGAACCTCACTAACAACACTTAAAAATTTCAGACCTGTTAAATATAGTTTCAGTTTGCACAGAAGCAAGTGTCCCAGAAGAAAAAGAAAGAGTAAACAAAAAGGTGGTAGAAAAATGTACCATCTATAGCACCAAAAAACTTGTCTTTTGAAAACATCATTATTTTGTTTCTTCCTGTTTGCTTTACTGCAACAAGCAGAATATAAAAATGCATTTTCACAATACAGTTCGGAGATGCACATGGTGCTGGTGATCATAGTTTTACTCTTGGGAATATCTATCTACTGCCAAGGAAAAAGATTCTGATTCTGAGATGAGCTGAGATAGAAAAAAAATATAAACAGTTTCAAAATTCCCACTCATTTTGTCTTCTAAATATTTTTCTTTAATTGTTTTAAAGACAGAATAAAATAAAAGAGCACTGTTTTGAGATGGTTAGTTTTATATTCAAATTACTGTGCTTGCCAAGAAAAGTCAGACTCAAGCAGTCATCTGGTTTTCAAAGGTTTAGGTCATCAATAAACTATGCAGAAATTATTTTTTCAATTAAAACTAACAACAAATGCAACAAATGTACCTTTCTGGCTTTCCCAAATGTTATGGTTAGTGGTTTGGATTGAATTTTTTTTCAATTCAAATCCAGTACTCAGTTTTCTTACTGCAGATGAGATGTCTGTTTCAAGAACTCAGCCAAGAAAAAGTGATGGACTGTCTGAAGAAGAGTTTTCATTTTAACATTATCTTCTCAAGAAGGTAGAGTGAATTTTCCTTTCCTCCACATTCTTTTCCTATTTATTCTTCACAACTGCTTTTGGGATTAGAGAACTAGGTGAAACAGTGAACACTCAAAACCTGAATAGCCTTCTTTCTCTCACTTATATTAATTTTCCATTTTTTGAGAACTCTGTCAATTGGATTTGGATTGGCCTGTCTTGTCTGCTTAGATCACAGTCTGACTGGCACAGATGTAATGTTGTCTCTGGTCACATCTCAAATTGTTTAATTCACTCAGACTTAAATATCAAAAGAGATTTGAAATGAATACCTCATGAACTAGAGATAGTAAATTCAAGTGGGAAGTAGCTGTTCAACCACAAGACACTTAAATAGTCACTCCAAAAGTAGAGGTTGGTCAGAATTTTCAAAGAAACTTTTACTGTGACACTCTTTCAAGATTGCTATCTGATGGCAGTGAGCCTAGGAAAGCTGACTGATTAGGTGGTGAGTTTAGGTTTTCCTCTGGGAATAGACTGTTCTTCCTCACTCGAAAAAATTCTTTAAGGCTTGGAGAACCCTCTAGAAATATTTTGATGTCTAAAACCTGTAATAATTTGCTGAGGTCACTTGATGCACTGTAGGATTAAGATTCTTGTGAATAGCTATGGCATGAGAGATAAAAATGGTATTCCATTTCCAATGGGAATTAGATATGATGGACACTCGGTTGACTGTAGATTGTTTCCAGCACTCAACTGTGGAAACAGCTTCTCCTAGCGGCCTCTCAGAGACTGAATTTTTACCTTAAGCAAGACTGCCTTGTTGAGAGAGCCTTGTGAAATACTAATTGAACACGACTGACTTTTCCTTTTTTCCTTTGGCACATTGTTGATACTGGTGCTTTCATTTTAAAAATGATGAAAGTCTTCACAATGAGCTTTCCTCATTAAAAACACAGACCATCATTTTGGTCTGTCATGAAAAAACCAGGGTATGAGGAGACGAGTGCATAGATGGATATTCTAACATGTAAACACACACGTAGATGAGAACAGTAAGGCTAACCAAAAGAATCTGCCAAAGAAAGATGAGAAATTATGATGAAAAGTAACATACAAAAAAACCCCGAACCCCAACAAAAACTTCATCTAAGGTCTTACTTCAAGACATTGATATAATAAACAGTATTTCAAGGGTGTAGGAAAAACAAACAAAACTTAAATGTCACCTGGGCTCCTAGAAACAAATTGTTTTGGAAGACTTCAGTGCTTTCTAAGATCACTTGCTATTAAATTCAGCAGAATGAACAATAAAATGAAAGAACAGTGAACTTTCAGATTAGCAAGATAAAAGTTTGACTTGTTCCTTAGTAAACTGAAGATGAAATTGTTTAGAATTCTGTGTAGAGATTTCAGTACCTATTTACAGGACTTTAATATACAAGGACTTTAATACTCAAATTTTCCTTTAAAACATAATTGTATTAATTAAGGCTTTTGCAGAGTCCATGTTTTATATTAGATGAACCTAAGAAAAGCAATGATTTACATTGTCAGCTTAGAAGCAGTCAGAGCAGAAGTCTTTTTATTACCAGAAAATGAAGTGAGCAAATTATCACATGGCATTTAAATATAGCTTTAACCAGCAGGCACTTGAAGACCAAGCATTTTGTTGTTTATATTAACTATTCTTCAAACATTCTGACCAAAAAAAAGGCACAATAGAGCCTTCTGCTGTATGCATTTCTCAGGCTGATCCTACATCTGCTTACAGGTCATATCCTCTTTTTCACAAATGAATGAAAAAGACCAATTCTGAAAGCCACTAAAATAGATTAAGATGATGATTCAGGTTAATTTTAGTGATCTTTTATCCAGTTATATTTTAGGTGGGATTCATTAATTCCCTTCTGCTGAAAATCTAAGCATGTACTAATATAATACCTAAAAGATAAGGGTATGTGTAGGCATTAATCTGTAGAAATGAATGACAAAAATATGTTTAATGTTTAGGGAAGGTCAGATTACATAGTAGCATTAGCTGTTCCTTTATTGCCTAAGATGGCAAGTATTACCTTAAACATGCAGAACTTTGTTCTAATATTTCTTAAAAATATGTGAATTGTGATAAACTTCCCATTGACAATTTCTCTGAGGCTTTTCAGAAGCAGATTTGTTTTGATATGTGGAAAGATGTGCCTCTGTTATTATCGTAGTGAGGGCACATTTATTATAACGTTATTATAGTGCTTTCCAACAGAGGACAAGTATCCTTCCTTAAACCAAAGGTGAGGTCAATATGGCTTCACTTGGTGCCTACAACCCTGTAAAGAGCTTTGCTTTTAGCTTTGAATGCAGGAGAACTTTGCTGATAATTTTCTTACATCAGTAATACATAGAAAGCTCTGTCACTAACTGAACAATGTTAATTAAAAAACCCCAAACATAACTATTGCAAGAGGCCTCTAATCAGAGGCTTGGGGGTATGATGCTCATAAGTGAACCACTTAAAAAGAGAATACAGATTAAATTAAATGTTTCTCTTTCTCTGTCCTTCATGTACCTTGGGATAATCAGCTTCCAAAATGAAGGATGAACTTGATGATGCAGGATGCTTGTCACAGGGCAGTATGTAAACTGAAAGACCTAGTGAAAAAGATCTATTCTCAGCATTGCGCAACAAGCCTCAGAAAAGGGACAGAAATGTCAGAGGATCAACTAGTTTTGAGAGACCACTGCTGGTAGACCGATGGAATATAACTTAAGGGATCTCATGCCCCTTCCTCCAGCTGTTGGACAGCCTTGGAACATATCTAGAATTAAAGCAGAAGGCCCAATTGCCAGTAAAAAACAGTGAAGGAAGACCTTGCACCTGCTATCATTACAACACAGACAGAATGTGGGGGGGTTGAGAGCAAGAAGCACAGCAGAAAGAGGAAGCGTTTTCAACTGCTTAAACTGAAAGGTTCCATAAAATCCTGCTAGCAATGGTTTCTTGGGAAAACCATAGTCTACATGGTCTTCAAATGTTTTTATATACAAAATTATACATATAAAAACATAACTTTTCTGGGAAGAGATCTACTAGCAAAACCTTTCATGTCAGACAGTGAACCTGTGCAGATAAATGGTGAAACTACTGACTTAAGTTCTGGAATTTTAGATTAAATCTTTTTAGGTATTGATTATGAAAGATATAAAATGAAGGAGAAACCAGTAAGATACAGACAACCTTAATTTAGTCAGAAGAGAAGGAAATATCTATTCAAAAGCTCCACAAAAAAAAAAAAAAAAAAGATTAGAAGAGACAGAGCAATGTAATTATATTATTTTCCTTATTTTTACAAAGTTCCTTGTCCCAGATTTAAAAGGGATGATTTCTCTGAACACTCTTTTATCACTTGACACGAAGTGTAATATTGCAATAAATGTTTTTTATCACAAAACACTAATGAGTGAAACAAAATATATGAATGCATAGCACTTTCCAAAGTGTCTACAGTTTCATTTCTCATATGTGTTCATTTACTCCACTTTGAGATATTTCCTTGAAGCATAACAGAAGCAAGAAGCCTATCAGAGAATCTACAGTGCCAAAGGATGGTAAGGATCTAAAAGGAGCTCTCAGAGAGTGCAAGGCTATTGAAGAGATATGAAATTAATTCTTTGCACTGGTGTTTATTATGAAGGAAATTAAGAAGACTCCTATGCTGGAGCCCTTCTTTCTTCACAGCAACAACAAGAAAAATCTTAATTTTTTAGCACATAATTTGTCCAAAATTAAAGAAACTAAGAATAAGGTTATGGAACAAATTAGATACATAAAGAGCAGGAAGTTTCTGGGGTGGGAACTGAATTTCTTATGATTGTGATTCTCTCACTGACAGCAGCCTTTCTCCTGAGGAATGGGAGGTGAAGAATGTAAGATCAATTTAAAACTCAGAAGTATGCAAAGGAGGAAGGGGAAACTACAGGCCAGTAAGCTTTACACACATTCCAGAAAATTAGAAGGAACTGTAATATAAGGATATTTAAGGATAACATTAAAGAGAATTTGGTAAATATTATTAATTGTGAAGAAGTCTGTATGGCTTTGATGCTGTAAGGCAGAGATATCTTACCTTCTGATCTTTTTGAAGTTCTCTAAAGGGATCATAACCATGTGGATGATTGTGACCTGACTGACACGATATACCTGGATTTCCAAAAATCTTTTATCAGATTCCCTAACCAAAAGCTTTTAAAGCAATTACCAGCTAGTGAGTAAGAGTTAAAGTTCTTACAGTGAAAAAAGAGAGCAGGAATAAATGGTGAGTACCTGCAGTGGTTATTGGTGAAGTTTTGCAGGGATCTGTGCTGAGACCTCTGCTATTTTACAGTATTTGTAAATGACCTGGTAAACACCTAAGAACTGAAGTGATAGTAAATGTAGTTGTAATGACAGTTACATGGCATAGTGCAATATTTCAGAAGGACCTTATGAAATCAAGCAGCAATAAAACAGCAAACAATGATCAACATATAAAACTCAGTTGCTATTCAGGACAGAGATCTCAGTGTTATGATGGATAATTCTGTGAAACTCTTCCTGTTCGGTATTAGACAAAGAAGCAAATCAACATTGGGAATTACCAGAAAAGGATAAGGAATTAGTAGAAACATTTTCAGTACCTGAAACAGAGACTCACTCCAGGTTATCGAACAAGCATATTCTGAGTTGCAAAGAATTGGACACTGAAACAGTAGTAAGAAGAAATATTGCATATGCTTGCCCTTCTCTTACTCCAAACAGGTCAACACTGGAAACAGATGACTGACTGGCTTAGAAGAACCCTGACTCATGTGACTGTTCTATGCAAACACAAATGCACTGAAGATTTCAAAATGAAGGCAGAAAGAAACTATTATCTTTGGTTACAAACTGATTTTTGTGGCGTTACTTTCACCTTCACTTCTCATATATGAGCTTCCATTAAATCATCTTGCTTTCTGAATAGAAAAAGTTATAACCAGGGAATATACTTGAATTTTGAATTTTTCAATTCAGTCTGTAACTCAGCAGGTGGAAAGAAGTCACTTTGCACTTCATGTGATACCCACCAGCATCCATTTCAGACAAGAGGGACTAAATAGAAGTCACAGCATGAAAAGTAGACAAAAGTAAACGTGATGGGGAAGAAAACAATAGATCCTACCTGGACTGTTTAGACTGAAATGTCATCATTCAGGAATATCCTATAGTTCCTTGTTCTGCCCATTTCACTTTCACCAGAGATACACAAGTGCATACAGAACTGCAGTGCGAAAAGTTCACTGGTGAGCTACTGACTTCGATTAGGACCATATAGGGGAACATTTCAGGAGAAAAACATTATGAAGAGGAGCCAAAGGAGATGCTATTGTAAATTTACATAGCACCAGAAGCACAGCCAATGAAAGCTGATTTTATTTACTGGAGGAAAAGCAATGAGTTGATTCAGAAACAAGGATGTGTTTTTGGTTTTTTTTCAACACTCTGCAAGGCTATTCCTTTACTAAAATATTTTGCTTTTTGGCTACTTAGGAAGTGAACATCTTATGAACGTTATCCACAAAAGCAGAAATACCTTTCCTATGTCAGCAGTTTATTAGCCCAATCATAATGCTCTTCCCAGCAGGAAAGGAAAGACACAAATGAGGCTTGAATTCCTCATTCTAGTACCCAGCACATTGTGTTTGACCATGCAAAATATTTCTATTCCCAAACTACCAACATTGCCATAAGAGACCAAGTACCAGTATACTTGATAACTGTGTCAGAACTTGTTACCTACATCTTCATCTCAGCAAAGAAAAAAGTAGGGGACTGTCTGGTCCTGAGACAGGGTGGCATGGTCTGCTGCGTACAGACTACACCAGAGCTCAGTTCAGGTCTCCTCTGTGCTCCACAGTGTCCCTGAAGCTCTATGGCAACAATTTACTTTTATGTGTTTATTCCATGTGTTTTGAAATAAAACCATAGCTATTGTGTTACAGTCTGCAAGACTGTTACAGCCTGCAGCATGTTTAAAATGCAGCTTGCATTTTAAAACCTAGGGTGCAGCAAAAGAGCACAGGGGATACCTGAGGATTCAAAATGTGCCAGAAGAGCTCTGGAGACATACGAAGTGTGGAAAGAGCTAAAGCTGATTCAGCTTTGTTCACTGTGTTTACTGGGAGCAGTGTTCAGTACATGCAATCCCACAACCATGCCTGGGATCCTAGAGAGTTCCTATGACTAATATGCACAGTTCAGATCCATTGTTTAAGACTGCTTCCCCACCAGCTTTATTTAGTAAATCAGATGTAGTCATTGGTGTGCTCAGTAAATGTCCTGGTATGGCCTGGGTATATTTTGTAGATTTGCTCTGATTTGTGCTTGAGTTTCCCCTCACCAGACTTCCAGAAATGAAGGTGAGCGACACCTTTACCTAATCATTTGACTGATGTCACTAGATTGCCTGCTACTTTAAAATTCATGCTTGAAATAAATGTGTAATTTGAGCTACAGATACAGCTTGCATTTCTGTGTGTTCTTCCATCGCCAGACTCCAAGATGATTTCTGATGATCTTTCTCAGGCTAGTGGAAGGTCTAAGATCCCTCTGTGAAGCAAAGGTGAAATATAAATCATGACCAGAGTATAAAGCTCTTTGTCTTTGTGCTGTGGTCTTTCTAATTCTCAGCCTGACTTATAAAACTAAGCTGTATAACGCCAGGGATCAGCCTAGAACTTTGGCCTGTCGTGCATTGTCTATGAAATTCTTTTTTCCCTTCTACTATTTCTTAGTGCTGTGGCAGATGAATGAGTGGATGTATTATGTGCCTATATGTGTGTTTGTCATCCTCAGTGAGTGTGTCTGCTTCTGTCCTTGACTTACTTTTCTTCTTTCTTCATGTTTCTTTTTTCTTCGTTTTTACAATATCTCAGTTCTAGTCAGACCCTCTCTGTTCAACACTTCTTTTATTCCTAAAACACTCATAATGCTATTCAGAGAATATCTGTACACAGGGAATAGACAGAATACAAACAGAGTGCTTACCACTGTGTAAATGATGTGCTCCCTGAGATATTTTCATGCATTGCACACACTGTTGTCCTTCACTTAAATTATGAAATAAAAAGAAATGTATCTACCTTTCTTTTGAGTTCTTGAAATGTTTGAGCAATTATCACTGTATATTTGTCTTGTTAGGTTGAAAACAGTAATAAAAAGGCTAGAAACAACAAAGACTTACACTCAATAGGAAATACGAATGTGTCAGGTTCTTCAGGAACTGACAAAAGAATCATGCTTTTACAGAGAATAGGTTACCAAGTAAGACCCAGGAAATGTCCTAACTTACCAGTATGAACAGTAAGATTCTTGGGAGTATTTCAGGCGTATTCAAAACCATATTAATTTTGGATATTATTATCAAGAATTAGATAATGTTAATCTCCCACTGCCAAATCACTCAGGTCACAAGTGCCCAGCTCCTTTTTTCACAGATGAGGCTTTGTCTGAGCCAGTGAAGGATCCTTTTTTAAGGCTTGTTCCTTCTTTGCCGGTTCGAGGACAAGTAACATGGCCTCTGTGACTGGTTGCAAGGCAACATAAGCATGCATGTTGGGAAGAAAACCTCTCTCTCCTGAACGATACCAGGATTCACTTTTGGGGATTTACTGACAGCATCACAGAAATTGCTTTTATTAGGTTTTCCTCTTAGTGGCAAGGATTGATGAAGTTGAGAGGGAGGGTTCTATTGTTTTTTCCCCAGTTATTTTTGAACTTTTAAAACACATTTTCTACAGCAGTCTACAAATCTAGTGTATGCAGTAGGGTGTAAATAGATGCTGTCCTATGATCTGACAGATTGCCTGCCCCACTCTACTGCAAGGAAGACATGGATAAACTGGAGCAAGGTCAGTGGGTTGCCACCATGACAGTCAGAGGCCAGAGCACTTGCTCTAAGGAGAGGCTGAGGGAGCTGGGGTTGTTCAGACTGGAGAATATGTGGTGTCTAGGGGAACTGAATGACAGTCCCCCAGCTGCTGCTGGCAAGTTGACAAGAGACAATGGATATAACTATGCTGAAATAAGACAGATTCAAACTGGGTAAGCGCTTGACTGGATAAAGCCCCAAGTAACCTGGTCTGTCCTCACAACTGACCCTGCTTTGAGCTGAAGGTTGGTCTAGAGACCTCCTGAGGTCTCTTCCAACCTGAGTTATTCAACGATCCTATTTCCAGTAACTGCTGTTCAACAACAGAGTTAGTTCCCTCACAATTTGAAATATGATATAGACAAAGTAAAAGCTTCTTTTAAAGAGCCTGCTTAGCATAACAAAGCAGCAACTTATTTTTTCCCAAGTCTTTCACTTGCAAGTGGAAGGAAGACATCATCTCAAGAACATCATTGTGACCAAGAGCTCCTGAAGCAGCCTGCCTCTTTAGTGGAAAGAAATCCAGTAGTGTCCTAGCTCTTCCTGGCTTGGGGTCACACCACAGTCCCAAAATATGTTATTTTTCCCTATGGTAGCACAGCCAGAAGAACTCAGTACAGTATGATTAGTTGCCAAGCTACAGACTGTAGAAGCACAGTCAAAACTTCCCTTAAACTCCAAAATTGCTTCAAAATATTCACTGGAAAGACCATTCACTGACACAACATAGACTCAGAATGCAGAAGACTACCTGTAAACAGGACAACATCCTTTAGCCTTGAATCAGCCTACCTATACAATGCCCAAGAAAAAAACACTGCATTTTTTAAATAATAGTAATCTGTACAGAACCTCCAATACCCCTGAAGAAACTGTCATGAACTGATGCTGTTGTGTGCAACTTCCCTACCTGGTGAATGGAAGGCCCTGTAATCACAGAATCACATAATCACATAATGTTCGGGGTTGGAAGGGACCTCAAAAGATCATCTAGTCCAATCCTGCTGCTAGAGCAGGACCACCTAGATCAGGTCACACATGAACATGTCCAGGTGGGTTCTGAATGTCTCCAGAGAAAGAGACTCCACAACCTCACTGGGCAGCCTGTTCCAGGCTCTGTCACCCTCAAATGTGAGAAAGTTTCTCCTTATGTTTACATGGAACCTCCTATGTTCCAGCTTGCACCCATTTCCCTTTGTCCTACCATTGGACATCACTGAGAAGAGCCTGGCTCCACCCTCCTGACACTCCCCTTTTATATATTTATAATAATGAGGTCACCCCTCAGTCTCCTCTTCTCTAAGCTAAAGAGACCCAGCTCCCTCAGCCTTTCCTCATAAGGGACATCACAGAATCATAGAATGTTAGGGGTTGGAAGGGACTTCAGGAGATCGTGTCCAACCCCCTTGCCAGAGCAGGACCATATAATCTAAATGAGATGATCTACTGTAAATACTTTTGCTTCCTCCTAAAGCTACAAATTAAAAAATATAACACTAAATTACCTGTTACCATGAACATGAGAAGCACAAAATGCAAAACTGTAGTGGAGCAAGGTTGGATCAATGACAGAACCATTTTCTGAATATTCAATCAATTCATTGAGATAGCAAAGATGGCGGTGACAGCCTCTCACTCCGTAGCGAGCGCAGTATTCGTCTAATACGAAGACCTGACCTGGGCTAAACCAACCCTGAAAGAGAAAGGCAAAAAACCCCATGAAGTTTTGAGATTTCCTGATCACAGCTTTTACGTCAAACAAAGAAGAGAAGCATATAATAAAGTTTTTATACTAGAATAATTTATATCTGACTAATGTTAATGGCACTGGAAACTAGATCCAGCAACAACCCTCGTGCTGAAAGGGGTAAATGTTAGGAAATTATTTGCAGATCTGAGATACCACTACTATGAAATACATAGTTTTCAAAAACCTGCTAATACATCCAAAGTCTGGTACAGATTCAGTTATATCAAAACCTAATAGAAAATGAACTAACACATTAAAAGAATTAATTCTGTTAAAGTAATTAATTGTAATCTATAGGAGAACACTTGGGTAATGCTGAGGGACATTAACAGAGCCATTAAAACACAGTTTCTGGGTGGTCAGTTCCCCGCAGCTGGAAGGTTGATGTGAGAGAACCACAGTTTGACCATTTACCCTGTTTATTATGTAATATGCACGCACTTTTAACAACTTTCTAATAACTTATACTAGTAAAGAGATACAAAGCTAGGTAGTTTGTTAAAAGCCATCTGAGTAAGATGAATATGATTTGACCTTAAGCAGTAATTAGATAATCTGGGGCATACTGAGGGCTTACTTGGGCGAAGTCTTTACGAGATCAGAATGACATAGCTGACACAGACAGAAACAAAGCACAGACTCCTTCCCACCGGAAAAACAGTTCTTGAGTGAATTGAGAGTGTAAAAAAAATAGATTTTTAATGTAGAAATGTAAGCCAGAAGAATCTTGATTGCCTTGCCTTCCAATATGAAAAAAACCCCAAACCCAGTACAGAGAGCTTCCAAAAAGCAGCAGGGAGAGAAACAATCATTGGTAAATGACAGCTACTGCATAGCTATTCTAAATACGGATTTTAGTTTGTTCTTTTCTTAATTGTGGTGATATTGCCCTTTCAGCATCTCTGCCAAATAGTTAAGAGAGATTGAGGAAAATCTGAATTCAAAAATACAAATACCTCGGATAAGAAAAATGATTTTGTAGCTGAAGACCAGTATTTCCCTATTGCTTGTGAGTATTTCTGCAAGCTCAGATGTTTATTGTTTATACAAAATAACAGCAAAAATACTCAGGAACAATATTTAAAAAATATTCACATCAGGTTTAAAACATCTGTGTTTTAACTTTATTAAAAGACTTGCATGAGACAGGAATTTAAATTTTATATACTCCTCCAACTCTTAAATTTATCATATTGCTTTCTGAGGTGAAGAACACCTTAAAAGTTATTTCATAAATTTGTTTATTCCTGATTATTTTCTTTTAAGTCAATTTTCCACTGACTTTAAAGAGCTTCAGCTGTTTCTAGAGAACACTTAGGTTTATTACAGCTTTATTACAGAACAGTACTCAGTGTTTTAAACTAATATCCAGACATGTTGCAATGGCTCATGCAGTTTACACAGTGTTTGCTAGAAAATATGGCATTCCAATGAAAGAAGAAAGAAAAGAGATTTACACTGAATTTCTGCAATAAT
The DNA here is from genome assembly GCA_033439905.1 of Ceryle rudis. Taxonomy (NCBI): domain Eukaryota; kingdom Metazoa; phylum Chordata; class Aves; order Coraciiformes; family Cerylidae; genus Ceryle; species Ceryle rudis. Next base: position 29,558 of record JAAGNO010002271.1, read on the forward strand.
ATGTATCCTAGCCCTAGTTAAAAAGGAAATGTTGTTATTGTGATTGATATTCTGCCACTACGTTGTCATTGTTACTGATCTCCCTCTGTATTTTTATGGAAAAGATGACAAAATGCTGCATGTCAATGCCTAGTAGCACAAAAGGAAATAATTATTAAATTTTCTGTACATTCAATGTGACAAAAATACAAATTTTTGAAGAAATCATTACTTTAACTTCAGTCTCTGTAAGGGATTTGTTTCAGTGTGATCATTTTCATATAAATATGTGCCTTCCTTGCCCTTGTTACACCCCATACGATGCATAAGTCTCACAAATACATAACAACTATATGCTACAGAGTATTAGGTAACAGCATATTTCTTACTGTATAATTGCAAAAAAAAACCCCAAAACAACACACCAACCCAACCCAACCCAAAAAGTAGCTCCCCAATATCAAGAAGAAAGTAAAATTAAAGACGTTTAGGTCATATAGTAATTTAATACAGAACTGTGCTTAATATTAATTCTTGGGTTTTGTTTTACGAGTTTTATGTGTGGTTACTCTATATTTGTTTAAATAATGGGATGCATTGTTTCTAAAAATGATAGGAAATCAGCTGTTCAGCAAAAAAAGCACAATTACATTCATGTATTCTATTGCTACCTTGACATTCCCAAATTTTTTAATTAAAAAGAATAAATAGTTAAATACGCAATGTAACAAAAAATGAACACCCATTCTACTTATTAAAAGCTGAGTTTTAAAAAGAACAATAAGAAATGCATCTGGTTTATGGTTGCTATAGCACTGTGTATTTCACCTAACCTCTTCTAAAAGTTCCTGATTTCAAGGTTATATTAAGTGTCTTACCATATTATTATTATAAAAAAAAGATTTTGACCCCAATGCACTGTTAGAAAGCTAACCATTTTCTCTTTGAGTGCCAATTACTTTGTACAGATGTACCTTCAGGCCTCTTCTTTGATTCAGCATGCAACCCACAGACAAGAAATGAGTCCTTTAACTTTTTCTATACGTACTTATCTGGTAGTATTTTAAAAAGGAAGCAACTGTCATCAAATAATCAATACATCCCTTATTTACACTTGTAAACAAACCTAAAAAAATCCATCATGATCTTTGTAATACATGACTAGTCAGACCAATGGAAAAAAGAAATTAAACAAAGTCACCCTTTTTTGTTGCTGTTGGGATAGTATAGGAAAAAATAATATGTGCTATGAGACATTTTTGGTCCTTAGTGAGAGACTGCTATTTCGGACATGATATCAGGTGAAAAATACAGTCTTAGGAAGTTACTAGGTCTGACCCACACAAACCTGTTTGACAAGTGTGTGTAATCTGATGAACTTCCACAAGATTGTTGCTTGTTTTCCCTACTGAAAACAAAACCTGAAGCAGCCTCATCCTCAGTTCCTAGCCCACAAAGCCTAGAATAGAAAATGTTACGTGGAAAGGGAAACTGCAGATACAAATATGGTATTATATTATGCCAGTATGTTCTCTTTTATAGCTGTCTTTGAATGTGAAAAACATTCATTTTGATACAGACATCACATTTTACTTGTTTCTGTTTTCTTAATTGTACTCCCATTTGTTATTTGCAATTCTGGTAATACATATATGCCCATATATCAATATTGCCTGTGTTTCTGCTTCCCTTTTTTTTGTTTTTCCTTCTTTGCACCACAGTGGAATGAAAAACTACAAAATAAGTGAAAATATCTGATATGAAGTGCCTACAATTGTACCTTAAAATGTCTGTACAGGTGTCAGTAAATCCTACCGCAGGAGCTCTTACCATTATTAAAAACTTCTGGTTTTATTCAAACCTCCATAGAGGGCATGATAAATTTCAGCTGGTAACATCAGAGACAGTTTGGGTCTCTTTGCTTTCTATTGAGTGGCACAGCAGCAGCTTGCAAGTGTATAATTTTCAAATTCGAAACCAATTGATTGGACCCTTTATTCCAACTACATCCACAGTTACTGAATGAACTAGGAAGAAAAGACTACTTTGTAACAACTATTTCTCACTTCTTTATGTCTGACTTTCAGCCGGTACTCACCAAACAAGAATAAGAGTCATTCAATCTGTGATCCAAGGTCTGCCTCTGAAGCAGTCTAAAGAGGGAAGCATGGTCAAATTTGCAGGGATTAGCAGAAATAAACTCATCCATGCCATGTTTCTGGCCACGGTCTGTATCTGTTCATACAAAGGAAAAATGTGCAGAACAATCCATATGAGTGTGTGTGCAGATTTACAAACACAAGTGTACACATGGTATCTAGTCTCCGTATATAAACTTTCTTGAAAATATCTCAGAGAAATGCGTCAAGTAAGTAGATGCTTGCAGGCGACTTGTTAAGAATCTTGGTTTTTTATCTGAAAATAATATTTCTGAATTACTTTTCTATCCTACCAATCTAAGGAACGTAACAGTGGAAAAAAAAAAAAAAGTTTATATCCACTGACAGATTAAACAAAATTTAGAAAGGCTACTAGAAAATACAACACAGTATATTAAAATAATTCTTAAAGTAGGGTTTTCTAGAGGAGGTCTTTGTCAGAATTTATAAAACAATGTTCTGAGTATGAAAAAAAATTGCTCTATAGTTTCCTAGTTTTGTGTGGCTTTCTTTCTAATTTTAGCAAAATAACGAAATAAATATCCTTCCCTCCACTGCAAAGAAACGGTTTATGCATTTATTTCTTCAGGTAAGAAAGAGCATCTTTACTGCAGATCAAAGTACCACTCATAGAAATATTCATCATGGCTTGAAGCATACTTCTCAAATGGCAAACTGGAGCAGAAATGAACACACTGGCTTGAGCTGGGTCATTTCCAGCCTTCTTTTTGTACTCGGCTTTTAATGAGACGAACCTTAATGTAGTAATGGAAAAGAGCTCCTTCAACCTTCCAGCAAAGAGTAGTGAAAAAGGGAGCAGCATTTTTGTGTAAATACATCGAGACAACATACCATCCCAAATGGCACTTCAATCAAAGGCCCAAATTTATTGTTCTTCACAGATTGCATCTTTCAACGCCTTTAAACCCCGCGGGTTTATCAAAAGAGAAGCTCTAGTGATTGCTGTCATTAATGCTATGTTTTGTCAAAGTCCTCAATGTGAATTATCTATCAAGTATGGACAGAAAAAGCCTTACAGTGCCCAAAAGGACTAGTTATGTATTAGCACATTAGCTGTCTTGGATTCTATAGACTGTACCAGGGTGAACAGTCCTATCAACTTAAAAATTGACTTCCCCTTTCAATAGGGTCTTAGCTCTTTGTTCCTTTAAATTCAAACCTAGGTCTTTTTATATTCGTTACTAGAAAAGTATAGATCTAAGTGTATCCTAAATGCAGTTTTGAAAACCTGCACAGTACAAACCTAAAATTTCTAAAGAAAAGGAGACAAAAGTTTATTGATTAAACCCAATTATAGAGTCAGGTTCATAATAAAACTCAATATTGATCTGCGGGCATGATGCTAACATAATCAGTCACATTTAGAAATTTAGCCCCAGATCATATTGATCCATGTCAAGTCCAACTTTCAGCTGTATTTGTGGATGGGAGAATTATTTAATTCAAGCTGAAGGATCCACAGCATCGCATCCTGGAAAGATGCAGAAACTAATTCATATCACTTGGCTTTGCATTGTCAAAGCATGAGTCACATCCATGTGACAGATTTCACCAAGGTGGATGTAGCAAATAAACAGTATGACAATACATCGATGGTGTAAGGTATGAGACCATCATCCCAGAGAAACAGCAGCATATATTTTGAATGGCTTAAGGACCAGTAGCATATGTGATGACATAGATTAACAATATTTCCATGAGCATTAGACTACCCTATCATTAATGACAAACTTAGCTCATATTTTTGACATAGGTACATGAAATGCTCTCTCTTAATTACTGCAATTTAAATGTATTGGAAAACATGAATTCAAAGATAAACAACTTGTATTGAAGCAACTACATTACTGAACGTACTGAAGTTATCTGTAGTTCCCAAATTGACTCACACACAGAGAAAAGTTTTCCAAACCAATTATGTTCAATGTGTGACTGGTTTCTACATTTCTTGCAAGTTTTCCTTCTTATAAGAATATCTGATTTATCAAGTCATTATTTACAATAAGACAGATGACAGAAAAGGGATTAATATTTCTTTCTGCCATAGGTCTCGTGCAAATTATACACAGCTGAATCTTTCTTCAATTAACTGTCTTGATTTTTTTTATCTCTGGTTAACAACACAAATATAAAAGATACCCCTTTTTCAAAGAAAACCTTTGTAAGTACTGACAAGTAATTAAGTATTTTGAAATCAGGCAAATGAAACAGATTCAACATTCTTACACAGTCATCTAGATGATCAAAATCTGTATGGGGATCTTCTGAATACAATGCAGCTTGAGAAAGCAGAATGTGCTATTACATAATTTGAGAAAAATAAGCAAAAATGTTTATTTAAAAATATAAATACTTGCTAGATTTAATTCTACAGAAAGATCCATGACTGATCACCATATTTTTAAGTGAATCAAACAGTATGAATAACATTGTCAAATAGTAACAGAAGATCTGTTGCCAGATATATTTTAGCAGCAGATAAACAATTAAAAACTTACCTTTGCCAGCTGTAGGCAAGCAGGAAATAACAGAAAAATAGATCTTGTGTAATACACTACATTTTATTCTACTGTTATGATATACACACAATATAACTGGTAAATATTTTTGAAACAAAATGAATAAAAAAAAAGAGAACTTAGTTTGGGATTAGGAGACATTCATAAATGTTATACAACTGCAATTCAAAAAGTATTCAGCACCTCACTTTTACAAACTGTTAGCTTGTATTTTCAAATTCCTACACAAACGAACTTTAGATGTCTTGTTCAAGCTACAAGCAAATGCAAAAGACATAAAGAGTGCTATACTGTGATATAAAGTTAAGAAAAATACAATCCTATTTTATACTCTGCACCTTCTCAATCTTGGGAAATATTGGGAAGATATTTGAGGAGAACTTTGAAGCAGTAATATTTCTCCTGCTTTTTCACAATTAGTTTTCCTCTGTTCTAAATGGATTTTGTTGTCCTGCTTTAGAGGCTTGTTGCCTCAAAATCATTGTTTTGGCTGCTATTTCCATGTTACACTGTCTCAGGTTGTGTATTTCTTTTACCTTTAGAGAACTCTTAGGCAAAAAACTATCCTTTTTTTTTTTTTTTTTTTTGGATCAAGGTACAACAAATATATACCTTAAAACAATGGTAAAAAAATACAAAAGCTATTGCAGGAGTTTTAGCAAATTCATTAGGATTTCTTTTAGACATGGATATGCATTTTGGCAGAACAGCATTCTGAGTCTGACTTTTCACATGTCGGCAAGACTAATTTTAGTCCAGCTGCAAAGGCTACAAAAATCATCATATCCTCAGTCACTTAGAAGAGTTGAGTGAATTAAGAATACAAAAAATTCCATGTTTATAGCACATGCTTGACTGGATCCTAGTGACAGCAAAATTAGTAAGCATCATTTCTGCCCTGTTCCAGACCAGAAGCAAATACATGTAGCATTTACTCTGTGCTAGGGTGAACTTCAGGAACTGGCTGTGAAAAGGGGTGACCTTCTCCCTGTTGTGGCTCTCAGTGACATACCTGCTTGAGTTTAAGCATCATGGAACCAATTTGAACTAAGGCAGACAGGAAAGAAGAGCAGGTAGAGACAAGAAATCTAGTATCGTAGGGATTAAAAAGATTTGAAGACTAGAAGTTGTAGGGTAAGAACTATGATTGATATAGAAGAGGCTGGAACTGGTTGGATGAAGATGAAGGTGCACGTGCTCTTTGCAAAAGACAGTGGCAAGATGTACATTACATTCCTTCAAGTGCCACTCCATACAGATAGTGACAGCTTACATCAGGAACATTTCAACTCCTGATCATTGACCAGGACTCCAAAGTGCTACATGCTTAGAAACACAGGCCAGAGAGACAATCTATGGCCCCAGAACCTTATCATTTAAATCAGAGAGTTAAATAACAGATGGAGATAAAGCGGCAGAACACAAGAAAGCAGCTGGCCCATATGGCCCAATTCTCAGGTTGGGGATAGCACACTGATGGACTGCCAGTACTTAGCCAAAGGACAAATTTGAAGTGGATACTGGTTAGTTTTTGCACGTTTCTGTGTAGCTGGACAGAGAGAACATAAAGGTGACTTATTGACTGCCTAAGGTGGTGGAGGCCAGTGTTAACCTTTTCTTTCTAAAATGGAGATGGGCGTAGTTGGAGGCAAGCAGGAATGGGACAAGTAGGGAAATGGCAGAACATGCAGGGAGGGTGGAGTTACTCCACTCTTCCAGGTGGCAAAGTGTATGATGGATATAAAGCTTTCAAACCTGCTGAGAAAAAATGTCAAATGAAAAAATATCTTTATTTCTGTTTCTAAAATATTTAATTGAACATAGAGATACAAACATCTCAGAGCAATTTTTAAAGAACTGCTTTACAAGAACATTAGCAATTATTCCAAAACCAAGCAATGCCACCTTAAGTTCAAGTAGTGCTATTTCCTTTATTAAAGGAAATGGTATTTCCTTTAGTAAAGCCTTTGACACTGTTTCCCACAGCATCCTCCTGAAGAAACTGCCTGCTCATGGCCTGGATGAGTACACTCTTTGCTGGGTGAAAAACTGGCCCAAAGAGTGGTGGTGAATGGAGTTAAGTCCAGCTGGTGAACAGTCACAAGTGGTGTTCTCCAGGGCTTGGTACTGGGGCCTGTTCTGTTCAAACACACTTGATCAGTGATCTGGATGAGGGGATCAAGAGCACCCTAAGTTTGTGGACGATATGAAGCCGGGCAGGAGCATAGGTATCTTTGATGGTAGGAAAGCTCAAGGTTCAAGAAAGCCAAGTGATGGATCCTGCACTTGTATCACAAAACCCCTTGCAATGCTACAGGCCTGGGGAACAGTGGCTGGAAAGCTGCCCAGTGGAAAAGGACCGGGAGGTGTTTGTTGACAACTGGATGAATATGAGCTGGCAGTGTGCCCAGGTGTTCAAGAAGGCATCCTGGCTTATATCAGAAATAGTGTAGCCAGCAGGACTAGGGAAATGATTATGCTCCTGTACTTGGCACTAGTAAGGCTGCACCTCAAATACTGGGTTGAATTTTGGGTCCCTCACTACAAGAAGGACACTGAGGCTCTGGAGTGTGTCAGGCAATGAAGCTGGTGAAGGGTCTAGAGAACAAGTCTTATGAGGAGCAGGTGAGGGAACTGGGGTTGTTTAGCCTGGAGAAAAGGAGGCTGACAGGAGACCTTATCGCTCTCTACAACTACTTGAATGGAGATTGTAGTGAGGTGGGCGTTGGTCTCTTCTCCCAGATCCTAAGAAATATGGCAAGAAGAAATGGCCTCAAGCTGTGCTGGGGGAGGTTTAGGTTGGACATTAGGAAAAACTTCTTCACTGAAAGGATTGTAAAGCACTGGAACAGGCTGCCCAGGGAGGTGGTGGAATCACCATCCCTGGAGGTGACTAAAGACATGCAGATTAGGTGCTCATGGACATGGTTTAGTGGTGGGCTTGTCAGTGTTAATGGTTGGACTGGATGATCTTAAAGGTCTTTTCCAACTGAAATGATTCTATGATTCCTGTGTGTATGTATTAGGACACCAGTACCTTAATCATGTTCTTGTTTTCCCAGAGTCTCTGATGTAGCTATTCAAAGATTGAGAGTGATACAAATAACATTTAAAAGAAATATGAAATTAGTAATTTATTCTCATATATTAAACTATGATAGAGAAATAAATTTTATAGCGTTTATCATTGGTATATCTATATAGATTACAAATGTTTATGCTATATTTCATGACTAATCCTAAAGCACTTCTTTATTAGGCAAATTGCCTGCACTTTCTTCTTGTTTATACAACACCAACTGCTCCACCTGGATGATTCACATGTCCAGCAAGCTTCATCTGTGATGTTCTTTTGGTCAGATGGCTGTTTCATTTGGAAATTTCCTCAACTTTGCTGTCATTCGATTAATGTCTTGTAATGTCGATGTATGGCCTATGTATTTGATTTCCTTTGCTACTCCCTTGCTACTTAATAAATAGGATTTGATGATTTGTACGCGGGCTCTAAACAGCATTTTTATGACAACTGTTGTAATTGTTCTCTGCAAAATCTCAAATTATTTTCATAATTTCCTCATGCGCTGCTGTTACTCCTTTGCTATGATCAAGTTATTGACAGTGCACATCACTTTGGCAGCCTTTCTAACTGCATGAATAGAACTCCTAATACATTGCTCATTAAGAAAGGGCTTGCCTCCTGAACCTTTATGTCACTCAGATGAATCTATTTTTAACTGGTGTTTTCCCTCAACAATCATGTTCTTGGGAAACTTCTGGCTTTTCTACAATCACACCTTCTTAAATACTCTGTCCTTTACATTACAGCATGCTTATTCAGAATAGCAAAAGTGGGTTTTTTTTCTTGATTATTCCTGACATTAGCCTGTCTTCACTTTTGTTTTGGAGCCACCTAATACTACAAAAGTGCAGTACCAAGTTGCTTTACTTAGAAATGAAGAAATTGGCTAGTATTCATTTTAGTGCGATAGTAACTTGATTCCAATGCCACACTTAAATGTGCATTTGTCTCATTGGTAGTACAGAATATCAAGTTTCTTCTAAATGCCCTACATTAATTATCCTTAACTGCTACACAGCACCAAGAAGAGACTGCAAATTCAGACGGGGTAAAGACCTGCAGGTTGGCCTTTTGGAGTGCTGCTGCTGTGCACATGCAGAGCAACATTTCCATTTTCTGCATTTGTGATAATTGCTGCGAAGATCAGTCACACCCTGGCTGTCTTATTACACTGACATTTCTAGTTTCTTTTCAGGAGTTCCTGATGTGTTTATTTTGATCCAGCTCTGAGGTGGTTGGTTTTTGTTCATGTCATTTTAAACACTCTGTTGTACAAGGAATTATCTTATATGGAAAAAGGCACCAATAACTGCAAAAAAAAAAGAGCCTTTGTTATACAAAAGGAGTCCCTTATTTCTTCCTTTCTACTACATACTTTTGTACAAAAGAAGTTCATGGTGTAGATCACAGGAATAATTCTACTACAGCTTACAAAAACTCTTAAAGAGTTTTGAACTTGAGAATATAGAATACAGTAGAGGCTGTGAAAACAAAGTATCATTTATCATCATTTACACATATAACTTGATTGAAATGTTAAATGTTTAATAAAATATATGCATTTGACAAGTTGCCATTTTCAGCTAATAAAGTAACATTAATTTTGCTTTACTAGTTTCAAAATATTAACCTTAGTACATCTAGGTGTGTGGCATATTAATCATCAGCTGTTTTAATTTCTTCAGCGACACCTTAAGAGTTGCTTTTCGTATATATCAAGAGAATTTGAGGATTACAGAAGATGTCTTATAAACACTATTTCTAAAAATCTTGAAACATCTCATTAAGTTGATCTTTCTCCAGAAACAATATTAATTTTTTCAAGTTATTGAAAATTATCTTTGAGTGAGTTGCATTTCTTGTCTTCCTAGAGGATGAGGAAGATGCAGACAGACTGTCAAGGACTGAGTATTATAAAATGACATTTGTTTTGCAAAGTTCTAGTTGGTTTTTTTTGCTGTCTGTATGTGGAGGGGGAGTTGTATTATATACTTAGAAAAACTTCACATAAGCTCTGTGTCCATGAAGATGACCAATTCCTTGAATACTACTGACTATGGTCATTTATTTTGTACTATCTGATGCACAAGAAGTAGAAACTTTAGGAGGTGAAGACAGTGAATTGCCAGTACCCAACACAGATCCAGGTAACTGGGAGGAGGTAAAAATAAGCACTACTAAGCTGGTGCCCCACCTTTGCTTTTGCAGTGTCACATCCTATGAAATAACTTCACTTAACATCCCTCTGTGATGAATGGTTACGTCATCCTTCCAGATTGTTTCAGATTAAAAATTCAACAGATGTCAGTGCTTTTGAGAGATTAAATTACAGTTCTTGACAGACCTGACAGTATTTTAGATAACTATTACTAAGTTTAACAAGCACATTTTACTGTCTTCTAATAGGAATCTGATAAAAGGTTACACAATGAATAGAAGGCCAGGAGATCGAGTGATATCAGGACTGACAGAGGAGAATGATTATTTGGTCAGCCTGATATAGACTTCAGACATAAACCAAGTTGAGACTAAAATATTTATCTTCCTTCTATCACTACAAATACAAATATATGATAATGAAGAAGGACCACTGTATACAATCATATGATCTTGCAAAAAATTCAAGATTATGGTTAATATATGTAATCTACCTTGATTTTCTCTGAAACAATATTTGCCTCCAAAATGAAAAAAAAAAAAAAAAGTTGAGGAAAATTAAATGTGATTTTTTTTAAATAGTATTTTTTTATATGTATTTTTATATTACACTGAAGGGTGCAAAAATCCATCAGACCATCTAGTGCCTTTCAGCTCACAATGTACTGTCTGAATAGCATAGCAAGTTTTAGATAACTATACATATAATGTATGATAAAGCTGAGAATAGATTGGTGCTTTTCTATTCAACACTACTCTTGCTGGCTACTGAGAAATATAAAGTAAACTAAACACCATCTCTATGGTAATATGTAGGTCAGCTGTAATGAATATGAAGCTCATTGCCATATTTTCTAGGATTATAATAAAAATAATGACCTGCAAATCAGGATTTCCCTTGCTTGTAATAATAATCTGAGTTAAAGAGCTTCTGGCTAACACCAAACTGCTAGGCACATTTCCCTAGTGAATGAGTCCTGCTTGATTAAACACTGAGGGAGCTGCTACTTATTTTACCAACCAAAACCAAAACTGAAGCCACAAAACAAAAAGAAAGACAACTTACAAAGTGGGGATATATCTGTGTTGACATTTCCTCCTTTAGGATTCATCTTCTGAGCTTGACTGGCAGGAATAGGTTTATATGATTGACCCGTGGCTCTGTACATGGCTTGAACCCAGAGTATTCTATCCTGCTCATCATCACTGGCAAATATCACGGTATCGCCTTCTTTAACAGCATTGAAAAACATTCGACCACCCTGAAGACCTGGAGCAGGAAAGAGGAAGGTAATCCTAATAAAGACAATAATGTTTATCACATTATTGGTTTTCCTCTTTGTGAGTGTTTGTGTGTGTAGTGTTAAAGTAGTCTATAGGTATTTATGACCCAGAAATAGGATAAAATCCAGAGCTATAAAGATCAAATGGTAATGTGTGAAAGTAACATATAAGTAGAATAAATAGAGAGGAAATATTTCCATAATTACATTTCCAATTCTATTTCAATTTATTTGTTACTCATGTTCTCCATGTCATATGCTACTTTGCATTTCTCTAACATATCCTTCCCCTTGGCATCGTTTCTTAGCTGGAACTCCCTGTCAACTTTATCTCTTCCTGAAGAGAGGCAGGTCTCTACCTCTTATCAGAATTGCTCCTCATCCCTTTATTCCAGTATTTTGCTCTGAGAGTGCACATAACCTGTACAGCACACAACAGCCCACGTGACTGCACTGGGGATTTTTTTAAGACATTTTTTTGGCTTTCCAAATACCTTCTGAGCATTGTTTGCCTTCTCAGTTATTCTAGATATTGAGCCAACCTTTCCAGAGATCAATCTACAGTATCTTAGAAATCTCTTAAATTCATAAGCCTCCACTGTGTAGGTAGAGTAGAACCAGTTTTCTCTACATGTGCAACTTTGATTTCCCTCTGCCCTTTTAAAAATAACTTATGTAGATTTCCCTGATATTGTCCATTTATTTTTGATTACTCTGAGTAATTTCTTTAGCAAGCAATGTTATAATTTACCTTCTTTTCTAAATCATTTATGAATATACTTCACAGTACACTGCCACATGACTGCACCATCAAAAATAGAGAGAAAAGGGAAAGTGACTAGAATTCCTAATTTTTTCCTTGTATCATATGTGGTCTTACATTTCAGGCAACCTTACTGCAGGTATATTGTTAGTTCTTTTCACAGCAAGCTTCTTTCTAAAAGCATGATTTTTCACCACAGAAAATTCTAGGGCAATAATTGCCAAAGAACCTTGGTTTTTTTTGCTTCTAGTTCAAAACAAGCAAATTGAATCAGCTATTTTACACAAACATGTCGTACTTGAAAATCATGAAAAGTACCTGCGTGAGGAGCTGTATAATCCACAGTGTATCCTTCGAGTTGCATCAGTTCCTGAGGCTCAGACTTCTTTTCTCTGTAACTGCACATTGCAAATGTGTATTGGCTAACCTGAATGAGAAAGGACTTCTTAATTGCTGAATTCCATTCCAGAATCATATAACACATGTACCATGGTTTAAATAAGCTTTCAGTTATGATGTAGAAATAAACCTCTTCCCCCCACCCTGAAATATTTACAGTGTAAACCTTTGTGTTCTTTCCCCTTCCTGACAAAAGGAAAGTTAAAAAAGCCATCAACACATCTCTCTGAAGTTTTCTGAAATACAATCTATTCTGGGCTTTAAGAAAAAATGAAAGGAAGCCAATTAGGTTCTTGTACATAATATACTAGTTACTGACCAAACTGCTCAGTCTACTACGTGAGAAAAAAAGCTGTATTCAAAGAAGCTGGGAAAACGGGACTTTTATGTATAAAAGTACTGTTTGCAGAAGGTGTGCCACAATTATTATGCAGCAGGAAAGATGAACCTGGTCAATTCTATCTAAAGATGGTAAGTACCAGAACCTTCAGTTTGATTTTATAGTCTAATTTCTGCATCTTTTGCACCTGGGTTCACATCCATCTCCAGGTTGCTTGGCACACTGGATACAGTACTGCATAGGTCAAGCAGCTTGCAGCTGGCATGAACAACATCAACTAACTCCTCAAGTACAATTACTAAAATAATAACAATAAAGCATTAAGAAGAGACTCTGTCAGCATGTGCCTCCCTAGACAGAATAGAAAGTGATAAGGAGAGCTGAGGAAAAAGTGACTGGAAAGGTAAAGAAAGGAATGTAACAGCTGGGAGAGGAAGAGCGATCACTAAAACAAAACCGAGATGTTCTCAGCCTTAAATAAAGAGCTGGAAAGACTATAAAAGATGACCAGAAGAAAGAGCTTGTGAGTCTGTGGACACTTGATACTTAAGGGCACTGAATTTACACGGGCCTCAGAAACTCTCACCTCCAAAGACTGCAGGATACATGGCCAACCGACTTATCTTGAACTATAATAGAAAGTCTTAGATTTGTAACATTATGCAAGGATTTAAGGATAGGCAAGATGCTTGTCTGATAGATGAGGGACCATCTTTGTCTCAATTGATGACCGCTCACCTGACTGTAACCTAGATATCTTGCTTTGACTACAACTACAGGAATCATCCTTTTCGAAGTAAAATTTCAACAGCTGATTTCAGCTTCATTCATATATTCGCTGGTGCTGTACCCGTACACCACTCCACCTCGAGGGAAGTGACTTCAACTACTATTGAGAAAAGATTTTTGACTCTTTGTAACAAAGATTGTTGGTTTTGATAAATAAGAATAGAAGATGTGATTATTATCTGCATAATGATCTAAAAATATTTAATTATTGTAAGTATTTGCATTCTTTGAAACAGGATTATTCTGTGCTATGTGTATGCAGTGTATTGTGGCTGAACATCCTCTACCACAGCATGTACAGGCAGAAGGAACAAGTGCTTTTCTGCTTTCTCTGAATTCCGTAATTTTCCAGAGGTCCGAACATCTGACTACACACTCTTCTACCTACTCTGTAGCAAAGTAGAAAACGAACAACCTGTGCATGCGTGACAGACAGATAGGCACAGAAATGTGGACATGACTTATGAGCAGTGTCATTAGGGGATGTCCCCATGGGGCAGAAAGACCCTGTTTAATGTGCTGGGAGGAACTGTTACTGAATACCTGGAGGCTGACTGTGGTTACTGCTGAAGGACATCACTGGGCAGCCTGCTGCACGACTTCAGCAGCAAGAATTAGCCTTGCGTGGTTGGCATGTTTAGAAAAAAATTATCTGTGAAACAAATGACTGCCTTTTCAAACGTAAGAGCAGATGAAATTAAAATGACAGAAATGAATCTGCATTCAGATTACTTGAGGAAGATATTATCAGACATTAAGTGAAGAAAAACACAGCATGTCCAGCTGAGGCTTTTTACCTAACACATTACATCCCTGTCTTTTCCCAGTTTGAAATGAATAATCTTTTGGAGAAGTGACTGGATTATAAAAGGAAGAAAAGCAAATATAATGAAGAGGTTAAAATTTCCAGACTCTGTCACCTTCCTATAGAATTGAGCTGTTCTTTCAGAAACCACTAACAACTTCCAATACGTGTAGCAATAACGAAGGTGCACATTACTCATATAACACTCCTGAAAAATCAACATTATTCATCTAATTTCAAATTTCACACCTGAGTTAAATTTCCAAAGCATGTGTAAATCATACTGATAGCCTCTGTCTTAGAAATGAGTTTCGTGGTCTTAATATTTTACTAACATAAGCTAATCTATAGAGGAAGGCTTGTAAGTATGTCAATAACACTGCAATAAACCAGACTGATATTCATTACTGAACACTTACTTCACGTGTATTGACTTCATCTTATTGTCAGTGTATACATCATGGCTGGACTATAAAAATAAGCCAGAGTTGTCTGGACAGTAGATGTTGATTTAAGATGGTATATTTTATATAGACTTATTGAATTGATAGCTGCTTCAAAATGAAATAATGTATGAATCCTATCACAGTTGCAAAAATTCCTGTAATATTGTCCTCCAGTATTTCATTTTCAGCATAGAAAGCAGAAGATAAAATTAACTTGGCTGAAATAAACTGGTCTCCCAGATAGCTCCATATCACATTCACAGAAAGCCTACGTGTCTCTTAGATGAGTATTTTAAAACTCAGATGACACCTGTGGCTTAAAGGAAGTGGAAAAAGAAAGGTCTTTCTTTTTGTAAAAGGAGGGATGTAAAGTTGGAGTGTTAAAGAAAAGCATGAAGGGTAAGAGAGTATCTAGCTTCCCCCCAGCCCCCATAACTGATTTTCTATTCACACACATGCCTTAACAGCTATCCTATATGGAGATCTTCCCAACTTTCACAAGCCTTAATGAGGTGACAAAAAATTCCTTGTGTCTTCACAGAGGACATTGGCAAAATCAGAACCCAAATGAATTCAGTAGACTTTCCAGAAGATCCTGTTCAGCCTTATAACCATTATTCATTGATTATCACTATGCAAGCCAGTTCCCATTGAAGCCAGGGAGAACACTGTATTGACATCAAGCTTAGCAAGTACAATATGCAAACACTCTCAGCTTTTAACTTTGCTTTAATAAAGACCTTTAGGATTTTTTTTTTCTACATCCTTACGATTTTCATCATTTAGGAGTAGGAGGAGACCAAATGTGGTAGAGAAAGGAATCAAGTTTTCTGTAAAGTAGTTTTAGAAGCCTTCGTTCTCAAAAGAGCCTCATTAACAGGCTTCACCCTTTGTATGATGTTTGTGGAGATTCACACTTTAACAGTTTGCTGTCAACAAAGCGAAGGACACACAAGAATAGCATTCTCTGAACTGACTCAGAAGACCATCAAATTTCTAACTGCGATCTGAAGCCAAGCACAAACAGAAAGAGATGAAATTTTCAGAGACTCACAAAAATAATTAATTTCTGAGATTTGACCATTCAAAATCTACTTTTCCATTCCTATTCTATTAATCTTACGGATAATGTCAGGATTCACTAGCATGTGAATGCTTACAGTTCAAGGTTTGAACAAGAAGTTATGAAAAGAAATATCAGCCCAGCACATTTTTGTGGCCAAGAACAACTGCTACACTAGATTTTTCTGTAACAACTACATCATTTTACTCAATTTAATCACAGAATCACACAGAATCACAGAATGTTAGGGGTTAGAAGGGACATCTGAAGATCACCGAGTCCAACTCCCCTGACAGAGCAGGACAGAACTAGAGCAGAATACTGCAAGGGAGAACAAAAAATAGCATTTTTTAAAACAATATTTATGAAAATGTTCTTAATAGTAACTATTTTTGCTTTAATTTTAAAGCCAGGAAATCTTTGATGAGATAGAATAAATGAAACAATAAGTACAATCCACTTCGGGAAATATAATTTTATGTTAAATTGAGTGCTGCTAGAAAGCTGTCAGCAGAATGTTTCAAGGTCACAACAATTTCATTCAGAAATTTCTAGATTTCCATCGAAACATTGCTCAGTGTAGAGACTAATTTACGTATATGTAAAACTCAGCAATGTTTCTCTTTACTACATGTGTGAATTTAAAAGAAAAATACCTTGGATGTCTCTATGCTGTATGAAGCTTGGAGTAGTGCTGCATATGTTGCCTGAAGATACTCATTTACTAACGGTTCCAGAAACCATACCTAAGAAAATTGATAGTCCAAAACTACTTTTTTAATGACACTTCATGTCAGACTACTAACCTGAACAAGAACGAAGTAGCGTCTTTTCCACCGCTTCCAAACCTTCTGTCCTAGAGCATACAAATATCTGCAAAGGAAATAACAAAGGGAAAGTTTTTCTGTTAATAAGAAGCACGATATTAGGAGGACCCAATACAAGTGAGTGTATTCATTTGCTCTACTTACTGAGCTGCTTCTCCAGTGTTGTCACATCTAAGAAGTGGTTTGTTTGTTTGTTTCTATTTACTCAAACCATAAAAAGCAAAGAGTTATTCCTTTTCACTCAAAATAAAACAAAATGCAGGAAAAAAAAGACCTCATGTTTGAGAAGACTAATCTGCTTATTGCTTATATTTCACTAATCTCATCTGAAATAGAAAAAATAGCTTAAAGCAGAACACTTTTAACTGCACAGAAGTACCAAATGTTAGAAAAGTTAAACTCCCCAACAATGTTTTTTTCCATGTGGTTGCTATAAATTTGCTAGTGTTTCTCTAGTCTGGGAGAAGTCAGTCAGTGTCAGTTTGGGAAAAAGCTCAAGAAAGAAAATGCCATCAGACACACAAGATTAAATTTTTTCCAGAGTAAAGTAGAATCTAATTTCCCAAAGAGAAGCACTTCACTATAAAGACTCTTAGATTACAAAATACTCTTTTGTCACCTTGGCAATTTCCAGTCTTTGTATCAGAAGATGTATTCAGGAGTATCAAACAGTGAGATTGACAAAACCACAGATGTTGGTAGTGTTTGGTGGTGGAGAAAGCACCCTCATTACCCAGAAAGTTGCAGCAAGTTCTAATGCATTATAGTGACACTTTTTTTCTGTCACTGTGGCCACGGTGCATTGTTGTTAACAGACAGAAAGAGGAAAAGGATGAGCTGGGGGATTGTAAGCAAGAGCCTACTAGTGGTAAGGATCTGCTACTTAAAACCTGACAGAAGAGCAAAATTTCTAACTGCGATGAGATGCGATAACTGCGATAGATCTCTAACTATGAGATGTCCCTTCTGGTTGGCTAGCTTTTATCAAGGGCATGTTATACAACTGGGTGGGTCAAAGGCAGAATAAAGATCCAAATTGTTCAGACCAATGAATGCTGGCTTCACAGGGCACTCTCCAGAGGATGCTGGTATATATATTATGGAGAAATTAAAATAACTTCTGGAGATGGTTGGTTGGCTCACTGGTAGACTTTGTGGTAAGAAGATAGGGTTGCTCTCCCCTACTTTCTGATCATCTTTAGGGTTTTAGTGCCTAGTGGTTCTTAACTCAGGTGAAAAATAGAGCAATGAATCAACATCTCATGTGAAACAGACAAGTAAGATACAGGCAAAAACTTTTTTTCTACCTGTTTTGGGCATACAGTCAAGCATATTCTTTCCTACTTTAGGTATGACCAAGAACAATTTTTTGTCTAACATGGATGCTCAGCAAAATGCTTATTAATTGTGGTGGTTTGTCAGATTACGGAGTGGCTCCCTCATTACTATGACACCCATTTACCTTTCTTCAACTCCTGCTACATCTGTGTTGAAGCTCTGTCTCACTTAGTTGCTCTGCTTTATATTCATATCTGAGAGAGGATAATTGGCTTTGTGTACATGATTACCAGTTGATGGAGCTTTCTTTGAATAGTCCAAATAGTCCAGATCCTGACACTCTTTTTAACTTCTTAATTTTGTGATTATTATAAGTTCAATAAAAGGAAAGGAGAGATGTAAGGGATATGTCAGAAAGGGTACCAAAGAAAGGTGAAAAGTTTATAATGTTTTGCAACTAAGGAAACATTTACCTCATAGACTGATAGGTGCATATTCCTCCACAAAATAAGAACTGGTTTGCTTTTCATATATGTTTCAGAAGAGCCAGGCATAGTCCCTAAATCAAAGCATTTACTTCCCCCAAAGCATACCACATTGCTACAGCTGTCTATTTTTATTTTACTTTACTATTGCCATAGGGTGGAGGGGGAATGGTGGATGAATTTCAATCAGCTTTGGAGATTAATGACCATGGTGGGGAAAAGTACAAGGGTCTACAGGTGGCCTTTCATCTCTGCCAGTCCTAAACCTGCCCCGTTTTTCATAGTGATTCTGCTGCCACATCCCTGAGAATATACTGTAGGTTTCTCTCACGTGTGTCAGAAGACAGCGGCCCCATGACTGTGAATACCAATTGAGAATACACAGTCCTCAATGCTACAGTACAAAGATACCCCAACCATGTTCCTTTTGGCATGTGTTAATTGATTGTAAAGGAGCCACAGACTAACAGAGGGTTCTTCTTGCTTGAAGTAATCCCAGTATCATCAGTGGAGTGTAATCCTGGTATCACCAGTGGTAGTGGTTTATGTTCTAACAGGAATATGGCAGGTAATGAGTAACCCAACCTTAAAAAGACCATTTAATTAATTCTTTTTCATTATTATCTGATTCTGGTAAAGAAAGCTGGTTTTAAAATAAGAGATCTTAAAAGAAGATTTGCTATCAGAGGAATGGTTGGTTGCTTTTTAACTGACTTTTCATGTAAGATATACCACATATGGTCCTTCAGTACAGGCAGAATTATCACAAGTTAACAGTAAATTCAAAATGATAAATTAAGAAAGCATACAAAAAATAAATTAAATAGCAGCATGCACTTTTTATTGCTCCTATAAATCACTTCCAACTAAGGTGTCAAATAAAAGCTTCTTTGGGAAACAAAGGAATAGAACACTACCTACTTACCTAATTTCAAAATCTGCTGGTCTTAGATAAGATTAGGTAACAAGTAAAATAGCAATTATGACACAAATCTCTGATTTAGTATAGAAGTGCAAAGCCTTATGTTACTTGGTTTTACAGATCACTATAAACACACAGTTATAAGATTACGTCATTAAACCCTCAAGTGCCATTTCTAATAGTGACACTAAAGTAGAAAGTTTCAGCTGCTTAAAGGGATATATCCTGTGCTCATCCTAAGGTTGCATGCTCCTGAAAGAGGACAAGATTAATTCTTACTCAAAAGTCAAACATTTATACCCAGGAGCCAAACATCCTAGACTTCCAGAATCTTCTTTGAACTTCTTTTCATTTATTTTCCACTGGGGAAAAAAAAAAAAAAAAAAAAAAAGGAAGCAAAGGCTTTAAGAACTTTGTTAAATTTGAATAGTATTGTCTAGGTTTTTTAGAAACAGCAATAGATGTCTAGAACAGAAAAAGTCTACAAAAGCAAGTTTCTAGAATGAAGTGTGGAACTTGGGTTTCACAGCTGGAACAGAAAATTAATAGGCTAACAGATTCAGAAGTGAACTAGGTCCTAGAGCTGTTTTATTTTTAAGATGGGGAATTGAATCATTTTTCAAGGGGCCTCAGGTAAATGTCAGAACCACAAACCAGAGCACACTTCATAGTCACCAACTCACAGAGCGGTAGCCTGCTGTAATACCCACACGTGTTATCTGTACTCACCTACAAGCCACACTCACTCTCTCCAGCCAAAAAAAAGTGTACAAGATGCATAGTGTTAAGAGCTCAGATTATTTTAAACACCCTCAGTAGCAACAAGAAACACACAACAGCCATTCCCTCAAACACTATACCTTTCTTTAGGTATAATATTCTGTGCAATACTAAGAAGAAACTGATATTCAAAAATAGCCAATTCCATATTTCTAAACATTAACCACAGCATTTGCTACAATTTTTCTCACTCTAATTTGGCTTCCACACTTGGGATAATCTAATATAATTCTTGATATAATTCAGCCATACACTGAGAAGGAAGACACCGAATAGTTCCCCTGTATCTGAGCACTGAAATAGTAATTGGTTATTCCTAAATAGATTTATTTTGACTTCTCTTTAAGACTGTGCTTTGAGAGTGTTTAATGAATGGACCAGCAAGTAGTTAGGAAATACTTCTTTTCTTATGTACATAGGAACAGATATAGATGACAGACTTTTATTCTGTAAAAACGTATTAATATTGTAAATAAGGTATGTGCACATAACCCCTGCAACTGTCCATGTGCGCATTAGAAAGTATCCTTACTGTTTATATGTGTAAGTTTGGTTGCTTTCTTCAGTCTTTTTATATTACTCATAGAATTTCCAGTAATTTAAGATTAACACACCTGCTTTTAGCATATAAAAAACAGGACCTTGATCGAACATGTTGGGCCATTAAGTGCCACCCTGATGCAAGTATTTTCTAACACAGTTTTGTAGTAATATGAAAACACAACCAAAGGTCCACACCATACAGTCACTTCACTGATACTTTTGATCTTAAAACCAGTTCTATAATTTTCCTTTCTTCAGCATTATTTAATACTGCTTTCTTTCTCTTCATTCCTGAACTAAAAAATAAAAATTGGATTTGCATGAATTCACAGATTTACCTCACAATACTTACAGTATGGTAGCAAAACAAGCATTAAATATTAAAAGTTTATTTTCCTGGAAAACAATATAAAATAAAAGAAATTACATTTCCACTACAAAACAGAGAAACACCTGGATAAAAAAGGTTTTATATATAATCTTGCCTCTATCATTTTTCCCTCCAAAAATAGAACAAACTGGATAATTGTTTTTTAAAAAAAGTCTGAGCATCACTATATTTTAAATATATAAAGGCTGAATATTTTACATTTACAAAAATGTAAAACCATATTGCTAAATATTATAGTTGTGTTTCGATTACATGCTGACATACACAGAAAATAAGATGGCAGCTTATTTGCTCTAGGTCCACCCTGCGAGAGTGTGGAGTTCTACTTTTTGATGAAAAAATCAGCACTAATGAATAGCTGAAAAACATAATTGAGTGTGGAATACCGGCGCTATTCACTGCTGGAGAAATGAGAAAGGACTTACTACTTCTGCAGAGATCATTTTTAGACTGGCCTTTTTATTCTAAGGAACGAAGCAATCTATCTACATCTTGAATGATAAATTCTCTACTTGTAAAAGGCTTCATTTATGACAAACAATGAAAAAAAAATATAGAAAGAAAAATCAATACGTGTAGCAGTTTAGTCCAGCAAAGGCCTTTCTTAAAGAGAAACCTCAGTCAAGGTTGAAAGAGCAATTAATGCAGTCTCAAAAATCTGGGCCACTCTGATAGAGTTCAGTTAACATGTGGCAGAAGTAATCATCCACTTGTGAAAATGATTTTCAGTTCATTCTCAAACACCTTTCAGACACTCATGATCCCATTTAACTGACAACAATACAGGCTATCTGTGGGCATCATTGCATTTGCTGTGAGAGCCAATGGGGACCAAATGCCCACAGGCACTTTCAGTCATCCCTGCGCTTGCAT
The DNA here is from genome assembly GCA_033439905.1 of Ceryle rudis. NCBI lineage: Eukaryota > Metazoa > Chordata > Aves > Coraciiformes > Cerylidae > Ceryle > Ceryle rudis. Next base: position 51,459 of record JAAGNO010002271.1, read on the forward strand.
AAAAGGAATCTTCCTTCCATCGCATTCCTTCTTTTATTTAACCCTGCAAGATTAAGCCTTTTTTTTTTTTTTTGTCTTCAGTTGAGGACGAGAAAGAAAACTGATTCAAGACAACAATATGACCTGGGTCATAAGAAACCTAGCTGTAAACATTCTTGGATTCATTTTAGTACTTTCTGTGCTCTTGAGAAGGAGAACTAAATAAGTCTTCAACAGATGGAATGAAAAAAATCAGCCTAAACTTCTACTGTAATTATGTGTGTTAAGGACAAAGAAATGTTGAAGAATGTCAAGGAATACAAACACCACAGCCACAGAAAAACAGTTCCATTTATTCCAGTGAGCAAGATACTCATAATATGAACAGGAAAATGTGTGAGTTTTCTCTCCCCCCTAAACAACTTTTCACTTACAGTACAAATGATTATTAGTATTCTGGAAGATCAGATACCCTTCGATTCTTTAACAGTGATACTGCACTCCAAGTGCTTCGACATTTGCGAATATGCATGCCAGTACTTAAGAAACCTGTAAAGTAACTGCAATAGCAACTTGAGAATTATTAATTCATTTTATGTCATATCATGAAACCTATTTGGTATGTAAAGTGGGAGAGTTTGTCAAGACAGAAAAACATCCTTTAGCCTTGAGAGAATTCCAGGCAACAAAAGAATGAAGTCCTTCAGATTTAGAAAGTGCTCTGATTCTAATGTAATCTAATTATAATGTAAACAGCTAATGCAGCACAACTGTGAAACAACTGGTGCTGAGAAGCAGACACACACTCTCTGTGCTTCTGATGCAGCTTACTTTGGACTAGCTCTAGTCTGAACTCATGGACCAAATAGCTACCAGTGGCTGCAGCATATATGGGTGCACCCCTGGAGCTCATCTCTTGGTTTAATATCATCTAAAAGGATAACAGTCTGTTAACACAAACTGTTCCATGATTTGAAACAAAGCACAGTAAGCAGGAACAACTAAGAGATTGCTTTTAAAAGTGAAAATCTGAATTGAAATGCTATTGTAGATGTAGTAGAAAAAGTTTCTATTGAACTGCTCTCCCTTGAGCATGCAGTTTGGCATTTACTTTACTTTGCCAGACCTTAAATCAACTCATGAAGCATCCTGAGCACCTGGAAGTATTCAGGCATCCAGCCTAGACAGCTCTCCATATCACTTGTAGCACATGACACTGCAATTAGATAGAAAACCTGGTGCCCCTTTTCCAGCCAAGCAGTGATATTTTTTTGTGATCTGGAAAGCCTAAATGGCCTAGATTCTGTTAATATGAAAAATCTATTTCTCTTTCTAGTTCATGCACTGTCACTGATAGAATCAGTCAAAACATCCTGCTCAGCATCACAGCGTTATAAAATAAAGCAATGAACTAAGCTGGCAGCTGAAGCAACTCCAATTCTGGAGTCCCACTGCTGAAAATAGCCCACTTTGGGGAAGAGTGGTGGATGCTCGGAAGAGCAGTGAATTCCTTTACAAATGATATTTGGCTTTGGTTTTCTCCGGCTGGTTATGTATTTCTTTCACTATCTAGGAAGCTACTTTTCAACTGACATAACTTTAGCTTCATGAAGAATATGGCCCTCAACAGAGGTAATTTTGATAGTAAAACATATAAGCGAAACAAGATGCACGCATTTCTCTCCTAAAGGTTGTCAGTTCTAAGTATTGTCATAACATTTGTTGTCATCACCACTAGCAGGTATTTTAAAGTCCTTAGAATTAGTATGATAGGTTCATTTGACTTAGCAAAGGCATGAGGAAATATGTTACACCTGGTATCCCTATTTGTGATCTGAAATACAGGACAGAAATCATGATTAATTTATTAGTCTGGTACTTTCCTTCAATTTGTGCACACAGAAAAAGTTTATTCAGAATGTTATGATATTTTGAAACTATTAAAAAAAATACTTCATGGCCAAGTTTTTCTATAAATCCCTAAACTAATTCAATTAAATGTATTTTAATACATTACCAAAGTTTTGAAATAAATCAGGTTAACAAGTCCTGGCTTACCTATTATTATTGTCTTAATAGGAACATTACCTGCACTTGAGTAGTACTTTATAAAATTCAGGTAATTAGTCCTCACAATATATCCAGAGAGTGAGGTTAGTATTATTACATAAGCTTCTGCGGGACAGACATTAAAGTGGAGAAAAGCAAGAACTGTTCAGAACCTGAGGTCCTAGCACAGCAGAAGAAACATTCAGGAAAGCTTCACACTAGCCCTTATCTTCCAGACAGTGGAAAATGAATTTCAGAAGCCTGTAAAGCTGTTCAGACTTTTCACTCCATGTGTCAAAACATGCAAATCATTTACGAATTAAAAAAAAAACCACAAAACCCAAAAACAACAAAATAAAATCTTCAAAAAGGAAACGGTAAATTAAGTATGTTTGTCTTTGCAACTCCACTATGCCACTTTCAGTGACAATGTTTCCCTTGTACTTTGTATGGATCCAAAGTGAACTACTCGGGGCATATTTCATCTTCAGAGCTTGCAAATGACTCTCTGGAAGTGCCCTTCTGTTTCCATTGGCCATACCAGATCCCTACGGTGGGTGCCAAGACTCCAAACCTAGGCATTGCAGTTAGTTCCCTGAAAAAAAGATGAAGTGAAGGAGGCTTTCTACACCTAGGCATCATGAAAAGCAGATAATGTGACATTCATGGCAAATGCTTGTTGTTCACAGTCTGACAAATGTACTAATTCTAAAGCACAATTCAGAATAACATATATTAATTTGCTCTTTTCAGGCAGTGCTATGAGATAAAGCTTCTGTGGATGCAATGACTGAACTTACCTGATAATGGACAGAGACTACGTTGACTGTAAAGATTTCAAAATGCTTGGTAGAAAAAAAAAAATATTATTAGTTGTGCTACTACATAGTGGTCCAGATGAAAAGTGCTAGACCGCAATTTGAGAGCAGTGGAGAAAATGCAGTTACCTCCTTGGAATTCATATACAGCCTTTCAAGTAGAAGTCTCTCCCCATGATGCAAAAAAACAACCACCTTTTTATTTGTAACTATGTGATTTTCTTCTGGATTAATATTTTGATACATCACACTTTCATACACTGGAAAACTCACTTCTAATGTACCAGACCATGTAAACATTGGAACCAATAAATACAACTTCTCCCTCCATCCAACACATAAGAACAGAAAACCACATGATGCTGTCGGTATCAGTGGTGCAGACCGTGTCTGTTGCATCTCTAGCACCTCCAAGGAATGTAGGAACAGTGCCAGACATTAATTTCCATTCTCACATAGCGATGCAACTGTTATGGCTTGTTTCCATGTACTTAAATTAGATACATTTCATCGTACGTTTCAGGCATTCCTGGACTGGTCTGTGAAAGAGATATTCAATTGCATCGAATTTTAGTATATGCAAAGAACTGTATCTTGCTCAGAGAGTCTGGCGGAATCTGAAAGAGTACTGAGATTACTCTTAGAAACTTTCCCAGTCATCTGCTGCCAACCACAGTAGGAGACATGATACTGGGTTAGATGAACATTTGGTCCAAGACAATACGGATAATCTAACATGCTGATAGAGGCACTCTGCCTTGGAAACCTACCAGTGCAAGAACAACAACTATAGGTGATCCTTTCATCAAGGGTTTGAAGTACTTTTATACTCCTGGCTTCCTTTTGATGACAATAGAGGAGTAAGAACAAGGAAGAAAGCTTCCTCCATAGGACAATCCAGCCATTCAGCTCTTTTCAAACACCTATATTATGAATCTTTTGTATGCAGAATACATGTAGAATTTTAAAGATGTTAAAGAAACAAAAAGACTTCTGACTCCACGTCACTTAAAAACTTTATGAAAGAATGTAGAAGTGCCCGCCCAAGAGCACATTCAGTCAGGTCTGTACCTTGTTCCCAGCTGGATGTGGAGAGAAGCAGCAACTGGCTGGAAGCATGCAGTTACACATACCCAGAATGTTCTTCTATATTCAAGCTATTACGGGCTCCAGCATTTTAACTTTCTTTATTCTTTATCTAGAAATGGTGCCTCTGTATTTACTACTTGTTAATGGATTTTTGTTTCAATGAATTTGCATAATGATTTTCTCAACCCTTTTAAACTTTCAAAATCTACACCTACTAGCACAGTTCCACATCTCAACCACTTGTACCTAGAAGCAGCTCTTTTGGCTCACTCTGAAACTGCCACCTACTAGTATTACTTAGTGATTGTCTTGTGGCACTAGAAGAGACAGTTTCCAGTGTACATTAATTTGCATTAGAACCATTAGCCTGATTGGATGTTTATCCTTGTAAATGCTACACAAAAGCAGTCAATCTAAACCTGAATCCTGCAGGAGTTATTTCAGTAAACAATAAAAATGCATCACTGAGAAATACATCACATTTGAGAAACTCACTTTATCATAGAAGCACTTAGGGTGGAAAAGACCTTTAAGATTGACTCTAACTGTTAACTTAGCACATCCAAGTTACGCCACTAAGCCATGTCCCAAACCACCTCATCTACATGTCTCTTTACCTCCAGGGATGGTGACTCCACCACCTCCCTAGGCAGCCTGTTCCAGGCTTTTTTGGTAAAGAAATTTCTCCTAATCTCCAATTCTCTAATTTCTCCTAATCTCCCTTTAGTATCCCTTCACAGAATTCAGAATTTGTAAAATGGATTAACATAATTAGAAAAAAAAAAAAAAAAAGATAATCCTAAAGAAATGTTAGTAGCTTAAAAAGGTTTTAGTTTGAGTGGTGGTTAGACAAAACCGAAAATGTGATACACAAGAAAAATATAAGCCTATAACAAATACACAGAAAATAAAAACATTCAAAAGCACTGTCCTTCCACTAGAGTTATTAAACTGGAGTTGATTCGTGTTTGGAGCTGTAGAAGTAGGACTTCAGGAATACAGAATTTACCACCTGTGAGGGACCAGCAGAGCCATCTACTGGGGTCAGCCCATTCCTGCTGCACAGGATTGCTCTGACAAGCAACTGCCTCCCAAAATAGCAATACTAAAGCGATATTCAACCTTAAAACTGCTCCTGCGTAAAAACAAAACAAACACCACAAAATCTACGAGAAAATAGAGTTGTAACACTGATGAACTGGATGTGAGGGGACGTTTGAGTGGCTTCTGCTTATTTGAAATTTTAGATATAACTTTGTAAAAATATTATTTGTATATAATTATTATATTATTATTTGTATATAATATGATTGGTAAAACGCCTTCTAT
>JAAGNO010002272.1:0-17754 GCA_033439905.1 Ceryle rudis
GCTGCTAATGAAGTTCTCTGTGTGCAGATTTTACTTTAGAGGCTGAATCCACTGAAATAATTTTCAGTTAAATGCTATTTTCCCCAGAAACATTTTGTTTCAAAGCAGTTATTCAACTGCTTAAAGCACAGTTTGGAGTTACAGCTTCAATGCTTCCCCATAGGCCAGACTTGTTTCACAACCCTATTTCTCAGAAGACAACAGAGATGTATTTTGGTCAGCTGTTTGGATTACAGCAGATACTGCTGGACTAAAAGGCTCTGCTGAGAGGGTAGTGCCATTCAGCTCCCCGATTTAAGTTTCCACAGGTAACAATGTGGGCCCTGGTAGAATGATAGCTACGTTACCCCTAGGAAGTGCAAATCTTTAAGGAATTGGTCTGTATGTAAAAATGATGATCCAAATCTCAGCTTCCATAATACCTATTCTTTTTTTTTTTTTGAACTGACAGAAGACAATAGTTTAGCTACATTCAAAAATAGAAAAACAAACTTCTGGAAATACTGAAATGTTTCATGTTGATTTAGACCTTAAAGTGATGCCTTTCATAATATGGAGCCTTTTTTTTCCATGAATTCCTGTTCAGTGAAGAACACTGCTGCATCAGCTTTTAGCCTCTATAGAATATTAGGAGATGATGAAATGTCATCATTTCTGACAAGCTGGAAATTCACTATTTTACTTACTGTCAGAAGCAGGCTACTTTTTGTTAGATTTCATTTTTTTTTCACTTTAAATATGTCTTCAAGAACTGTGTGATACATCAGGAGCACATGCTAACTAGTAATTGTCATGGCATACATAATTGTTCACATGCTGAATTAGATATAAAATATTTCCCATATGAAGCATAATTACTGTGACTCAATAATCAGTGTAAAAAGAACTGGCTTGCCTTTCTATGTAGAGAGCTTTTCTTTAAGGATGAGAATAACATAAAAAGCAACAATTGCCGTCTCGGACAATCCCTGTATTCCGGAGTTGAAGTCTGTAGCAGCTAACATCAACTCGGAGACTTAAATGTGTATTGGGTTGTTGTTTTGAGAACAGCAGAATTTTGGATAATGCTGTCACTAGAGTGAAATTCTGTCATGAAAGACCTTTAAATTAAGCTTTTTGAGCCCAATCCAATAATCTAATGGAGTCTCTGAAAAGTCTTCCATTGAGTTGAATAGGCTTTAGGCCATTAGCTTTCAGAGCAGCAGTCCTGCATCATAGCTTCTTAGAATTGTGGTGATGGAAAAAATCTCTACTGTTAGATTGTAGAGCTAGATTTTCATTTAGCTTTTAGTCAGAATCATATTTTAAAACAGGTGTCTAAAGCATTTCTAATAAATCAGGGTGCAGAAATATTTTGTATGCCCAGTGTAGATGCCTGCATTTGAAAATTTGGTGCTGAGCGTCATTGCTCTTTGATTTGTAGTACCTTATATATACCAAATAATTATCTTTTAGGGTGATTCTCTCCAGTCAGTATTATGATATCCAGTCAGGAAAACTTGAAGAAACAATATAAAGACAAGTATTTGAATGTCTTTTCACTTCCCAGTTCTGCTCTTTAAAACAAAATGTTCCTTCTGGGTGAAAAGGCATGAGGTTTGTTTATACAACAAATATATTCTCCCATCACTTCTGACTTCCTGTCTTTATTTAAACCCTGCTATACTAAAACCATAAGCCCATTTGGTTCCAGAAGGATATTGAAGGAATGAGACCATATAGGCTTTTTTTTTTTTCAGCTTTCTTTGTGGGTTAATGGAATTTTATCTGTATTTCTGACACAAATCTTCCAACTCATCATTATCATTGTGAAAATTTTATTTCATGCGTATTTTAAACCCTGTTTGAAAATACTTCTCTTTATGTATGAATGACCACAAATATGGTTATACCTTAATTACAACAGCCTGATGAACATCCTAAGCTTGAGATAGACCTTTGGCCTTGTCCCTAAACTGTTGCAGTTTTAGATACAATTTGATTTCAAACTTTTCCACCCATTACTCTGTAATGGAATTTTAGTACCTGTAGACATAACATAGAATAGGGTAAACATGGGTAAACAACATGGGTAAAAAGTTCTTCAGCATTCCAAAGGGCTGTTGGAGTATGGCAATAATCTTGTTAGTTTTCAGCTTTTTTTTGAGAGGGATTAAGGAATTTTCCAGTTAAGTTTTCATATCTTCTTTTTCAGAAGTGTTGTTCTGCATCATTCAGAGTAAAGTACTTGTCATTCAGAGCTTTTGCCTATACAGTCAACTGGAAAACACAGGTGTCTATTACCTGCTTATACAGTCTCTGGGAAAATAGTAATGAATTGTAAGGTAACCTAACTTTTGTTATGTATACAAAGATCTAAGTATTTGGGATGTCTTCATGCCTGTAGCAGGGCAAGGAGATAATCCTGAAATCACAGAGGATCCTTCTGCTCTCTTAATAAAAGGCTGTTAAAAATTGATTGAGCTATCATCTGTAAAATTTGCCATTTGCAGTAGACGTTATACTCCACAGAGCTTGTAAGGTCCTTGCTGTTAAGAGAAAATGAAAACCTTCTGTTTGCACTGAACATGTCTCAACCACACTAAACCTCTTCAATGACACACCCTACAGACAATTCTCTCAGGTGTTTCTCTGCAAGTTGTTAGGGGTATCAGAAAAAACCAATGATATGGTCATAATAAGGCACTGCCCCAGGTTTGCTATAGATTGCCCCATGCTTTTGCTCTTTGTTTATGTAAATCCTTCCCACATGTTTGGCAACCATCCTTCCAAGAGATAATATGCGCCCTATTGCTTCTCAGCTAATGCTTCTCAGACCTAGTTGTATCTGTTTGCAGTCTCGCCTAGATGTGCTGGTGCCATTCCCGCTCTGCAATGAAAGGGAGATTACTTAAGGCAAAGACAGGATGTAAGTGTAGCAGCACTTAGTTGTGATGAACTCGAAGATGTGAGGAAAAGGGAAATTACAAGATCACAACAGTTATTTCATCACTGGCATTGTCCAACGTCTGTTTGCCTGATTGCTTTCGTGAGCGAAATAAAATGTCAATATAAATTTTTAAGCGCATTTTCATGCACAGAAAAGAATGCTTAAATAGTATCTTTATCATATGCACCACTTTAGGTTCATATCTGTTGGGTTTTGGACATCTAGCTGCACAACAACAATGTCCTTGAAGGACTTATGCAGGAAAGGGTAGCAACAAAAGGGTATTTATATGGCTTCAGCAACTAGCTGGGTATTAAGAAAATTCTGTGTTTGAATGATTTCAGAGAGGAATCCCTAGATACATTCAAGTTCAGAGAAATAACATTCTGCGCCTGTTATAGACCTTTTCCATATGTGTTTCTTTTCTGGTTTTGCTGCATATTGTCCTTTTTATTTTTACTTGTGCCCTTTACATGATCCACCTGCTATAAGTGCTTCTGTTCTTCAGACTTCTATATCCAGGTCAGCTGTTTTTCCCTTTACTTCCACATCACCAGGATGGAAGCAGAGAGGAATATCAGTTACATAAACAATGGGGTCTCTATCTGACCAGCTGACACCTTGTTCCAATGGAGGACCAGTCATGGGACTTGCTCTGTTGTCCCCAGATTACAGAACAGTCAGTACAGATTGAGTACTGGAGGTTTTTTCCAACTTCTGTTGGCCACAGATAACTCTATTTTGGTTAAAGTACAGAATAGCAAACATTTATTTTCTGTGACAGAGAGATAATTGTTAATAGTAATCAAGAAGTAACTGTACTGCAAAATACTTTCTTGTTTCACAGTTAATTTTCCTGTTTGTAGAGAAGCTATTGCTGTGTTTCAACATCCTAAAACCATTTTTTTGTTTCCTTGTGGCACTGCTGCTACATTATGTATTGGTAAGGATATATACACAGCATACAAAAAGGTTAAAAAAAAAAGACTGCAGAATGTTTTCTTGCTTTCTTATTGTATATACACAAGTATTCAGTCTTCTTGGGGTTATCTTCAGAACTTATGAAGAGAATATGTGAGACACTTATTATCATGCAGAAATAAGAGAGGAGAGTCAGAGAGAAGGAGAAAGTGAGTTTGATAAAATCTTATGTTCTTCCACTTTAGTCTCTTTGTTCCTGCATTCTGTTTTTGTTGATGATGTCATGCTGTTCTAATTTTCTTTGGTTGTCAGAGTAACTATCATTTTGGGCCATCCAGTCGTAGTAAATAAATAAAGATGCTATGTAAAGGAGAGTCAAAGTAACTAGGCAGGAGGGAGCATTAAAAAGGCAAATGATTCATATCAGTAAATCTGTCATATAAACTTTGATAATTAATTTGCACTAAGGTTGAGTTCTGCACCTGGATATCTAAGAAACTTTTATTTGACTCTAAAAAGATAACATCATGCATCCAGTTTAGATCTGATTTTCATTTTCAATGTTATGTTTTAAATGGGGCCCAAACCAAATTAATTTTGCTATAAGTACAAATTACAACATTTAGCTTATTCAGAGTGAAGTAATATCATGGGGGTGAGACACTGCGAGAATTGTGGAAAATTGAGAATAACTAAATAACTGCAAAACGGAATGTATTTTCCTTCTGACTCTTCTGTAGAGAGATCACAATCTCCAAAGTTGTTAATAGCTATTCACAGTTTGGTTGTCACTGTTATTTATTTCTCTTTCACTTGTGAATATATATGGTTTCAGCATGTCAAGCTTGTTTCTGAATGCCTTCCAGATATGATGGCATGTTAGGAGAATTGAAGCTTATTCCAGAGGAGAAGAACATTTCCCCTAGATCTGGTACAAGTAAACATGGGCAAGGATAGAGAAAAATACTCAAGTAGGTTAATTACTTAGTTATTCTTTATTTTCCTAATCAGATTTTATTTTAACTTCTGTCCATTTGGTTTAGGGCTTCAAGAAAATTTTATGTTTAAATCTCTATTAGGTATGCTAATTTTCATAGCAGCTTTCAGCTTTGTACTGGAGGGGTTTTTTTTATAGTGGTGCAATGCATATATTTTAAATAGGTAACATTTTAAATTAGTTTGGAAATTATGTTAGAGATGCCAAATCTTTCCTGCCTTCTCATGTCTCACAGAATCATAAATTATATTGATGGGGTCCTTCAGAAGATAATCCAATTCAACACCCTGTTCAGAAAGGTCTAATTAGATCAGGTTTCGCAGGGCCATGACTAGACAAATATTCAACATCTCCAAGGACAGAGGTTCCCTCTTCCAGTATTTAACTATCCTCATGGCCATAAAATAATAAAATTTGTCTTATCAGTGCACACCCACAAAAAAATATAGCTCCAGTGTCTATGTATGCTCTGATCAGAGGGTTCCAGACAGCAATAAGATCTCCCTTTCACCTTCTCTTCTCCAAGATGAATGGGCCCACTTCTTTCAGGCTTTCTCATGCACCAAGTCCTCCAGCCCCTTGACCTACACTGGGCTCACTTCAGTATGTCAGTATCATTCTGGTACTGGTGAGCCCAAAGCTGGGCATAGCTCTAAGGATCTAAGAAGTGCTTATTTAAATGGATCATTTCCTTCTCTAATTTCCTACTGTGGAATCTTTCTGCCCTGTTCCCTAACACTTTGGGCAATTCTTTCACCCTTAGTTATCTGGCAAAGCTACAAGGTCATTTCAGAAGAAGAAATTTAAGGTATGTTGTATTATATGTTGCCCATGGCTGGGAGCAATAGCTATTGCCACACAGCAATATGCTGTGTGTGGAGTAAAGATTTCTACCTGCTGGGAAAATTTCCATTAAAAGCTTCCAGTCATATGAGAATTTGCTTCTTTATTGCCATAAACAAATAACATCTCCTCAGCAATACTGTTATTAGAATTTTACATTAAAGTGCAAAGAGCTGAATCAAAACATTACTGCAGTTCAGTTTTGAAGATGATGGCAAACCGTGCTTTTCAGCTTTCAAGGGAACTGCCTCCAACTCCCACTTCTTTCCTTTTTTTCTATTCAGCAAGAACTGTAGGCGAGTGGCTCAGAGTTTTGCTGACACACCAACACCTATAAAATAGTATGTTGTACTGATGCGTGAAAAGCACTCGGCATTAAGTTCTTGAAATAATCAATTATTTAGCAGCTCATCACATTTACTGTCCACTGAAGGATCTTTATAGCAATAATGAGGTCACTGCAATCAGATTCTCTGCTTTTGGCATTTCATCTACAAAGCCTCCACACAGCCACAAAAAAAAACTTAAAAAGAGTGTCGTTTGGAATCTGGTCTAGTCTCAGCAGGAGATGATTGCTTTTTAATTCTCCCTATCTGGATACCCTCTGTACAATAAAGTGCTCTGACTTGCAAATGATAGGGGCCTCCAGTCATTAGAAGCAGTGATTGTGTATTGGCTTCAGTGGCCTGGAATTAGGCCTGTGGAATGGTGTTAGATATTCCCTATTAGGTGGGAAAGCTAGTTGGAAAATTGTATTTAGGGAGGTTTGGGAACCAGGCCTTCTCAGTTTAAAAAAAAAAAAAAAAAAAGAATATCCTTTAAGCATACTATGACCTATCCCCCCTAAAGAAAAAGATCCTTTTGGAAGAGCATCAGTCAAAAAATGAACCTGAAATATTGGCATTTACACTTTTTTTTTTTTTTTTTAAAGCAAAAAAAGAATAATGTTCAAGGAACTAGGAGTCTCAATCATTGTTTGCTAGACTTCTTAAGGGGACTGCATATAATGTTAGTAAAACTATGGAGTTGAATAATTATCCTCATGAGGGGATTGTTTGATAATATTTATAGATTTTTCTGATATTAATTTTTAGATGAAGAATATGAAAATCGGTGAAATTTAGGGAGGGTCTTTGGCATGAGAAGGTCATTTGCTGTGTTGCTGTGTGTTAGTGCTTTTCTGAAAAGGGAGGCTTGTGCACAGTGGAATTGCATTAAGAGAGTGTGCAGGTGTAGATGTGCCCACAGGTGTAGGAATGACTGTTCTTCCTTTCACAGGCTGCTTCTGCGGACCTACCTGTTACTGGTCCAAAATTTCTAAAAGTGTCTTAATCAGCAAAAAAATGGACATTTGTATTCTTTTTTCTTCTCTCTCTTGTTTCCTCTGGAATATATGAAGAAGATTAGAAACCTGATTTCCTCTAATCTGAGATAGTTCTTGTTCTTTTCACAACAGGACATGGTTGATGGCTGCAGGAGACATAAGAACAAAATGGTGTGGGAGAAGGGGATGGAGAGTTGTTAAACTGAGAAAAAGAAGAAAAAGGGCATAATTTTAGTTACTTTCTATTTTTATTTTGCATATATTATGTGCACATAATAATCAATAACTAATAGATATTCCATAGAAAAATTTACTTATGAAAATTTCCAGAAAGATCCAGAGATTTCTTGCAGAATACCCAAAGCCCATGTTACTCTTTTCTAAGGTTAAAAATGCAAGCAGAAACAGATGTATTAGCTTGTAGTCAGACAGACTGATAGGTTGACAGAAACTGTGATATATGGCTGCAGTGAGAATTCTGCATTGCATGTCAACAGAGAAATATTTATTGACACTACTTTATATTTATGGATGCAATACCATGGCCTAAATATAGTGCCATTTTAAAATACAGTGATAGAACTCATTAAATACAAGTAGGAAATTTGAAATGCAGTTTACTCTTAGAGATTTCTTGCTATTCACTAATCCTTCATGTTAAAATTGTATTAAATACAGGAGGTTGGATTGAAGTTCATCACCACAGAACACTAAAGCTTATGAATTTACCAAAAAATTACTTTGGCCCTGAATCAGTTGAAAATAACAAGAGGTGTTTGTAAATGTCAGCACAAGTTTACAGGTCACAATTTTAGAACTAAAAAACCCCCATTTATGCTGATCTGGGGAAAGAGTGACCTTGTTGATAGAGAAATCTGAGATAACATGGCTCCTGTCAAAGCCTGAAAGAATCTTTATATTACATAGCTGTGATAAATACAATTTTTTGTTATGCACAGCATACTGAAATGGCCCAGGATTCTGGAAGGTCTGATCAGCAGTGAGTTACAGATATGCCCCTTAGCCTTTTCAGAAGACAAAACCTCTTATTTGCATCATTAGATAGGAAAAAAACTCTGGTGGCTTTAAAAATATTGGGGTTTACTAGTACTTTATGCAGATAACATGCATAAATTTGAATCTTAAACTCTGAATAATCATGGTGCTTGTGTATAGTATAGTATACAACTTGCAGTGTATAACTTGCAGACAGACACACCTCCAGTTCAATAAATAAGCAGCATTCATATTAAATTAGAGATATAGTTCAGTTGACTTCAGTTACTCAAGAACTAAATGTACAGTTTCATTCTTAAGTATTCCAGATCTCAGAAAGGTTTGTGCATTTTTCTAGGGTTTCATGGATGCCAGTGCCCAGCTAGGCAGGTAATGGCTGCATCAATGATGCTTATACATGCTGCAGTCATGCTTTAGTTTGTGCATAGAGTCAACAAAAGTACAGTGCTTTCTTTCTCCTTGATGTGTCTGATAGAAAATTTAGGCCTTATTTGTATATTGGACTGTGGTTTCATCCTTTGCACTGGGAATATAAAAAAGAATTAGGGAACTCAGCAGGTATGCTCATTTGTGGGCAAAAAAAAATAAAAGCAATAACCAAAATAGGAATTAAATTCTTGTCTTGCTGGAGACTATGGCAGTTCTTCTGTTGATTCCAGTGTGACAAGATTTCAATCAGAATCATAAATGAGTCTGTAAGAATTTTTCTTAGGGAAATATCCTTTCATCATCTTTCTTTCAATTTTTTCTGACTCTCAGGCTAATACACAGTTGTGAAATCTTCTATCCCATTAAGCAAATCAGGTAAACATGGTTGTGTCTAAATGCATCTATGAACAAAATGAATTTTTCATGGTTTTACGCTAAGATGTTTCTTCAGATATCTGCATCAATCTTTAAGCTAAGGAGAGACTAAATGGCAAGTGCTACTGCATGCAGTTAAATATTTATTAAAGTAGATGTGGAACTAAATGAGGAAAAGTGAAGAAAATGCAAAGACCTGGAAGGGCAACAGTGTTTAGATTTGTCTAAATCTAAAGAATATTTCAGAAACAAGAAAAAGCCTCATTTTCCTTCCTTGGTGAGTTTGTAGCTGTTACGCTGACAGACAGTATAATGGAAGGCGTTGCCTCTCCCTTGAGATGAAATTACCACAATAGGAAAAACAGAGTGTTCTCAACTACACAAAAAAAAAAAAGCCAAAAAACCCACAGACCAACAATCCTCCCCCCCAGTCCTACTAAGATCTTGCCACAAAGTCCTTACCAGGATTTCTTAAGTTCTTATATGAAGGGCACAAGCCCTGCTGGCTTCTGGCAAGTGGCAAGACTTGTGCTTCTAATCTCTTTAGATGAATATCCCAGCCTGATATGGATTTGTCCCTCACCAGCATCCCTGCCTCCAGAGAAAAGTTCATGGACCATATTCCTCTTAGTGCAGAAATCCTGTGGTAACCGCCTGTAGTTAATCCATGGATTTTTAACTTCTTATTGTGGTTTGTCTGTCTGCAGTGAGCATGGTCATATTCTGCAGACATAGAAGTTCTTGGGTTTTTTGTCAAACTGATGTAAATTCTGAGCTTTAAAGCTCCTTTGCTTTTTGCTGAAATCTTTAAATTTGTACAGAAAATAAACATTACTGACTGTCCCCTTCTCTGAAATCCTCCCTCTGTGAAAACATGATTTGTGACAGTTTCAGTGACTTAATACTTGGAAAGTTTGAAAAGTCTGAGGTTAACATACTCTGATGAAATGCAGCTCATTTTACATCTAGATGGAAATGTCTCCTTGACTTTTTTTAAGCATGGAGACAGGCTGGGATGGAGAGGTCTGTCTTAGAGCTGTGTCATTTAGAAGCACATAAATTTTACTTCTAGGGCTACTGTTGTCATGCTACTGGAGAGTCTGTCTTTCACATAGCTGTGGAGCTCTGGATCGTATGCAAAACTGTAAATTCCTTTATTACAGATCTGTAAGTCTTATGTGCATTTATTTTACTTTTTTTTTTTTTTTTTTTTATAATAGAGATTGTGTTACAGAAAGCAAAGAGAAGTGTCCCCACTGCCTTTTGAAAGAGATACCTTTTTGTGAAATTTGGTCAGTATGAAAAATGGAATGGAAAATATATGATACTCAACAACAGATGAGGATGAAAAGTGGATTTTTATTTTTCATCTACTTCCCATTTAGGAAGAGAAACTCAAGTGTTTTGTTCATAAATGACCATTACCTGAAATAGATGCAAATAACTTTTGATCTCTCTCCAAGAGTCGTCCTTGTCATTCATTCAGTTCCTGAAGATTCTTCTCACCCTGACTTCTGTACTAGGGTAAATCCAAATATGCAAAGACAGAACAAAAATAAAAGTATTCTATTTCCATGGCAACATCAATTCACATTCTGCAGGTACTACAGCTGCCAGTTAGTCCACTCACTAAATGAAAGCTCCTGGAGGCTCTTTATGCTGTAACATTTGGCCAAAAATAACTTGGCATGCCACAGTTTTCCCACAAACCCATAGAGAGAGTGAGATTAAACTGACTGGCAAGAAGACTGTCAACTCGTTTAGTGTCTTCATGCTAACAGGAAGAGTAAACATTGGAGAGGGAAAAAAGGGGTTTGTTTATGGTTGGCACATTATTTTCATGGCCAAAAAGGTAAAATATTTATGCTGTTGAAAGGAATATGGAATATCTTCTGCCTTGTGCTCCCCAAGGGTAAAGGTAATTTGTTTTACAGCAGAAAACTATTATAATTACAAACGTTCTGATTTAGAATTAATTGCAATTTTTTGAACTTACAGTGACAAAACTAGGCAGCTACTTGAAATAAATGCTAATGAAAGTAAATTTGTTTCTCTTAGTCAGATTTGGGCTTTCTAGTGGTATTTTCAGAGGGAGACATAAAATTGTTTCATAACCATTTTATGAGGAACTTTTGTCAGTAATTAGATATTACTGCATGATCCTAAAATTGGTATCTCTCTTACCTGTCTTGAGCAGATCTTAATGTGAAGCAGGTGTTGTATAAGCGCTTCATAGGAGTATTCAGTATGAAGCACTAAGAAAAAAAAGTAAAGCTTTTTTTGGCATTTGCATAGGTAGTGTTTAGACTTGTAATTATAACTGATTAACTTAATTAAAACTGGGACAGACAATCCTGATCTGATTTTTTTAGAAACTTGTGCAAATAAGCCATCATCAAGAAGGAGTTGGTGTGATGTGTTTTTTAATGGTAGTCCTGGGAAAGTGTACTGCAATGTAGTGAAAGTCAACTTCTGGAGAAAAAGTGGACATCTTACCAGTTAAACCTAGGCAGAAATAAAAACATTCCTGAGAAAAAGTGGTTACAAGCTTTCTTATTTAAATTTATTAATTAATGGTAGTATTTTCTTGAGAGAGTTTTGCCTTCATTTATCTATAAAGCTCTGCAGACCTGCCAGACAGTTGAGTTTACAGGTTGGGTTACTGCTTTGGGACATAGCCATTCTGCCAGAATTAGATGTAGGTATAAATTGGATTTAGGCCCACAAAGCAGGCTGATTTAGGTTATGTTGGAATTAGGATTTAAAAACCTCTCTGCCTATGTTAACAGATTTATACATCATTCTGAGCTGCAATTGTAAACTCTAAGCATGCCCACCACAAGCATGTTCAGGTAGTTAAAAGGCTGTATTCAAACACTGAAATTTTCTACAGCTACGGAAGAAAAGATTGTTTACACATAGGCATAAAAAATGTAGCCCCATGTTATTTTTCTTTTTTATGTATTCATGGTTGCTGTTGGATGACATTACATTATTGTACAGTGTATTCAAACCTCTACAAATGACTTTTAGTACAGTGAAGTATTCACTGTGTGTTTTTCACCTTAACTGCTGAATTGCTTACTCATTTTTGATAGTTTGTTGATTTTGATAATGCAAATTTTCATATGTAATAATGATTAATGTACTTTTGGCTTTCTTTTTCTTTTGGCTAATTTGTTTAGATTTGAACTTTTACCTATAACATAGCCAATAGTAGGAACTAGACTTTGATGTTTTGAAGACGCAGTGTGCAAATACTGCCGCCTAAACATGATCAGATTATCTGGGGAATCTTCCCCACTTGCATATCTTTCATTTAATGTATTTTTTTGGGAATACTGCTTTTGAAACTCTCCCTGCATATGCCTTAGGATTGTATCCAGGAATATTAGCATGCCTGTTTTGTTTTAAGAGCTAATGTATACAGTGACCATATTTTTAAAAATTATTATTAATTTTTAATTTGTGGCCTAGTGTATGATACCTTCTTTATCTGAACACGAGGTGAATCCCAAGTATGCATTAAAGACAGGCCTTCTTGTATGACACCTAGTGGGCAATCCACACAGATAGTCTTGGAATGCTCTCCACATTAGTCAGGGATGATCAGCTTTTATCAAATCCACAAACATGGCATTTGAGAATACTGTGCAAAGAAGGCATAAACATTTCCAGGGGATCCTTACTGATGGCAGTCTGTGTTGCTTCCTTGACCTGTAATGCACCACTATTTGGTCATTTAAGAGAACATGAGGTATTTCCCACCTTTTTCACACCATTAGGTGCTACCACCAGCCATTAGAATACACATCAGTGCAACCTGGCTGCTTTTAATGGTATCTGTAAATAAAGGAGAAAGTCAGAGCAGGCAGTGCACATTTTAGTAATGCACTGTGAAAATGCAGAAAGAAGAATAACAGTGAAAACAGTAGGGCCATTCATTCACCTCATTTTCATTAGGAAAGACAATGTGCTGCATCTCTGGTCATTCTGAGAAAAAACAACCTTGTCAGGTAAAGTGTTGGTATCTCCCTCATTTAGTACAAGTAACTTGAATTCTGCAGGGTGCTTAGATTACAGCCTCCCTTTCTGGTTTCTGCAAAAGCAGAATCGTTATATTTTTCCAAGCGGTTTCTTTCCTCTTTTCTGTTGGCATTTTTATGTCCCATTTATAGAATCCTAGAGTCATTCTGGTTGGAAGAGATCTTCAAGATCTTGAAGTCCAACTGTTAACCCAGGACTGCCAGGTCACCACTAAACTGTGTCCCTAAGCACCACATCTACATTTCTTTTGAATACCTCCAGGGATGGTGACTCTACCACTTCCCTGGGCAGCCTGCTCCAGTGCTTGACAACCCTTTTGGTGAAGAAATTTTTCTAATATCCAACCTAAACCTCCCTAGCACAGCTTGAAGCCATTTCCTTTTGTCCTATCACTTGTTACATGGGAGAAAAAAACAACCCCCACCTTGCTACAACCTTCTTCCAGGGAGTCGTAGAGAGCAATAAGGTCTCCCCGGAGCCTCCTTTTTCCCTGGCTAAACAACCCCAGTTCTCTCAGCTGTTCCTCCTATGACTTTTTCTCTAGACCCTTCACCAGCTTCATTGTCCTTCTTTGGACACACTCCAGCACCTCAATGTCCTTCTTATAGTGAGGGGCCCAAAACTGAACCCAGTATTTGAGCTGCAGCCTCACCGGTGCTGAGTATAGGAAGAGGATCTGTTTTTCTGTTCCCTTGTCCTGCTGATCATGCTGTTTCAGATACAAGAGAGGATGTTGGTGGCCTTCTGGTCATCTGGAGACACTGTGGGCTCATATTTAGCTGGCTGTTGACCAACACCCCATTGGTCTCAGCCTATCAATCCATCCCAGCCAGATACCACTGTAGAACCTCCTTACCAGGAGACTGATCAGGTCAGACTGACAGCCCTGTAATTCCTTGGATCTTTCTTTCAGTCCTTCTTGTAGATGTGAGTCACATTTGCTAACCTCCAGTCAACTGGGACCTCTGTGGTTACCCAGGACTGATGATAAATGACGGAAAGTGGCTTGGTGATCACTTTTACCAGCTCCTACTGCCCTTTAGTGGATCTCATCCGGCACTATAGACTTGTGTGTGTCTAAGTGGTGGCAAATTTAAGTATATTTATCTTAGGATCCCCAAATACTTAGTGTTCTACAGTCTATTCTGCACCAGCCTTCCATTTCCCTTCAGAAAACCTTTAGCTTTGACTGCTATTTCTTCTGAAGTTGATTTTTTTTTTCCAGTGATAGCCTAGTTGTTGCTAAACTTACATGCCATATTTCTTACATGGGGTCTAATAAAATAAAGATAAAATAAATCATTATAATGACATACATTCCCCAAAACAATTAAGTACATGGTCTAATTTAAACATAGAAAGAGTGGTCATAGGAAAGATGAAGTAGGACATATTGAACTACAGCATTCACTGTTAACAGGAAGCAGATATTTTTGGAAGTATTGAAAAAGTAATTGCAACAATATAGTGGCTTTATAGGAATAAAGTAGTGTTTGTTACTGATTTAATGTTATGTTTCTATTCAGTACACTTTCCAATATAGTAATCATTTTTATAACAGAATGAAATATTATTTTCTTTGTAATCTATTTTTTTCTGCTTTTTTTACTACAGGAAAAGTGAAAAGGTCACTTTATTTTTTGAAATACATATCTTGCTAATTTGTGACTTCATAAAACAATGCAGTCTGCCTTAGACCCAAATCTCCCAAGTGCTTAGTTAACTAGATGGTCACCACATTCATGGGATGTAGACACATATGCCACATTAAAATTTGTGCTGCTAGGTAAGAGTCTATGAGAGGTTGATAACTTTTGCTCACTACAAAGGCTTGTCTTGTAGACTGGGAAATACTTTTGGTTCCTTGCAGTCACAGAATTTTAGCAGAGAGAGTTTGGGGATCTAAGCTACCTTGCTTTCTGTTCAGTTGAATGTAGCCCATCCTGAAGTTTGCCCAGCCCATCCTTAACTTTGACACATTGCTTTGCTCATGGAGAATAAAAGAGACAAGGGCAAGTATGTGATAAGATGATCACGAGAATTCGAAAGCAGTTTGTAAGACTTTCCTTTTCCTTTTTGCTGTTTTGTGAAGCCATCACTTCAGGTGCACATTAATCTGATCTCACCAGGAATCAAACAAAAAACCAAAAAAGTCCAATCATATGAACATGGCCATTTAGCCCAGTTCTCTGCAGAGTTATGCGTTTAAAACTTAATTACAGCTGAATCGTTCTTGACCTTTGACCTTTCTATCTCTTGAAGTTTATGTAGGTTTGTTTCTGACTGGAAGGAAGAAGCTAAAGAAACTGGTGAAAAGCCCACAATCACGTAGTATCATTAATTACTCTTCCTGCAGGTTAAAAATTTGTAAGTTAGCACTGGTGTTTGGTACTTAACAATGTCTCATTAGTGAAACATACAGTATCAGCTCCTGGAAAATAAGATCAGCTGCCTAAACTGAGTATCTTTAATTACTTAGAATATTCATTCTTTTTCCCCTTATTCAAGACCAAATTCAATCTTGCTATTATTGTCTCAGCACACAAGTGTTGGTGGTAGAGATAAAGTCAGTAACAAAGTCCTGACAGTAGGCATTCATCTTTAAGATTAATGGAGCAATTCTGTACACTGGTTATGTATTAATGAAACATGAGTGTGGTACATTGTAACGAATTTTGCTTCAGCAACCTGTAAAGATGCTTTGTGGCAACAGAAGTTCATCATGTGGTTGCTTACACTCACTGTAAAGACTGTCAACAGTACTATATATGATCTTATGTCATCATGCATGTGAATGAAATTAAGGGCACATGTTTATTATTGCCTAGCCTCAGTAATATCATATATATATATTTATTAGCAAAATGTGAGACTAAAATATTTTTCTTACTAGTCCCTGAAAATCTGCAAATAGCACTAACAGTGTTTTGGGTTTCTTTAATTAGAAGCACTGCTTGTCACTGGGCAGGCCCCAAGTGACCTTGTTTTGCTAGTGGAAGTCCCAGAGGAATAGTTTAATTGGAGTACTCGAAACTGAAAGTTACTCTCTGACCACCATCTGTGCGTTAGCCTGGTTGCTTATCAGCATAGGCTACCGTGATTACTATAAGGATGTATGAAATGAAGGAAACACAATTAGGACCATGTTATTATAGTCAGGTTTTGCATTTGTGAATTCAAGCACCAGTAAAAAAAAAAAAAAAAAAGAGTAGATATTACTATCAGGAAAATTGCCATATTTTAAAAATTATGGAAGAGCAATTTAGGGTAAATCTATTGTTTCTAAAGATTACAATGTATTTAGTGTGAAATTCATTAACCATTTTGAGAAACAGCTACCGCTTCTTTCAGCCCAAACGATTTATGCAAAGTATTGTAACAGTAAGCAACTTTTAAAAATCTAAGTTTTGTTCCCAAAGTGCCCAATGGAAGAGGTGAAATATCCACAAACTTTAACTGAAGTTCAACATTTTCAAAGGTTTACAAGGGATTTGACTTGCTGATTCTACTCAAACCTGTCTACACATAATAAAAGAGAGAATACCAGTGAAACTTTTTGTTGTTGTTTTTCAAAGATGATGTGATTTTTCTTCTTTTGAAATGAAGATAATTTCAGAAAAAATGTTGAATGATTTGGTTACTGGGGTTATATACTCAAATCCACACTTATCACCAATGATTATCAATCTAAAAGTGTATTTTCAAAATAATGAGAACAGGGAAACTGTGGCCTCTTTCCAGATGTCTTCCTGGAGTTGCCAGATGATATAAAAATATGCAGCCAGAGTTATCACCATATCGGCTCTATCAATACAAACAATATTTGAGAGCCCCTGTGCATACAGATATAATTTATTGCTATTACATGCATCATGGGCATGACAGAGGAAAAGTTTTCCTGTGATATGAAAATACTTTTAGCATGTAGCTGTCTAAATAAGACACCTTTTGGAAATTATGTATGAGGAGATTTGAAAAAGACAGTGAATGACAGAGTATCCCTGTATAATTAAAAATAAGCATCTGCCTTCCTTTCCCTTTGATAATTTAGGTATTCACCCAAAGTGAGACAAAGTGCTTGAATTAGGCTGAAAAATAGTTCATTGTTTTACAGCAGGCAACCATGACACTATCTATATATACAGACAGACTTAAGCAAATACAGAGGTCTTTCATTACATCTGGGCAAAAGTCACTGGGCAAGCTCATCTGTTGACATTGTTTTTATTTGAATTGTGATGTCTCAAGCTTTGATTTTGTAAAAACTAGGAGGTTTAATGAAAAAGGTTCCTTGCCCTCCAGCCTTCACCTCTTGAGTGCCTGTAACATCCACATGCCTTTTCTACAAGTATAGAACATCACAGGGTTTTAAACTGAATTAGAACGGTTTCTTGGAAAAAGTCTTCCATTTTGAATTTTATAGTTCTTTTAGGTATGTGACACACTAAATATCAAAGCTTGAGTGGGTAAGACTAGAGACATACGTCAGTTCAATGAGAATATGAGCACTTGCTTACTTGCTTATTCTAGTTATTGCATGACAGTGACAAGAGGCAGTATTTTCATGTCAGAAATTTATTAATAGTTTTTCTTTGGTTATTCAGAATGGTTGATGACTTAACTGGAATTTGCCTGTCAAAGTTGTAATCTCAGTCACAGCTGCTGTGTCTGCAGTAAAGCAGAAGTAGATCAAGTCAAAACAACATGCTGTAGTAAGTTACTGATATTATGATGTAAGCCTTCAGGGCCAAAAAAAAAAAAAAGACAGAAAAAGGAAAAAAAAAAAAAAAAAAAAAAAAAAAAAAAAAAAGAAGAATTAAAAAAAAAAAATAGAGGGTAACATAAATTTTTTATAAAAAGAAAAAAAGAAGG
>JAAGNO010002272.1:17764-94615 GCA_033439905.1 Ceryle rudis
GGAAGGGAGAAGTAAAAAAAGAAAAAAAAATTTGCGGGAGAAAGTTATGAAAATTAGGAGGTAAGCCTAAAGGGCAAAAAAAAAAAAAAAAAACAGAAAAAGGAAAAAAAAAAAAAGAAAAGGAAGAAGAAAATGCTGATATGAAAAAAATTATGTCAGAGTTCCATATATTTTCAGCAATAGTAAAGACAGAAGAGATAAATGATAATATAGTTTGTTCTTCTGTATAGCATAAGACATATAATCTAATGTAAATCTCCATAACTACAGTTTAACCGTATTGAAGTATTAAAGTATGTTTCCTGAACACCATATTATGCAGATATGCAAATATACTGAAATCCAACTTATATTGCTAAATAGCAGTAAACTGGAAAAACTCTGAAATGAGGAAATATTTGTGTTTATTCTGTGAAAACAGCTGAAATTAGGGCTAGGGAATAGTTGCATCTCAGTTTAGCTGCAAACCTGAAAATGGAAGGGGGGAGAGGGCAGCTTATCTTGAATTTTTTTTTTCATTTACTTTTTTGGCGTTTCCCACAATCCCCTATTGAAATGAAACTCAGAAGATGTTCCATCGGGAGCATACCAGACAGAGTAAAGTGAGACACTGCCTTTCCTGAACACTTTGAAGCATGGTATTACAAAATATATCATGTTGGTATGAGTGTTGAGGAAAATTTAGTGTTAATTCACACCACCAAAGTAAGTGCAACAGACAATGCAGACTGAAATCTCAAACCTGCACAGGGACAGCAGGGCTTCCCTGCTGCCTGCACTACCACAAACAGCTAATTCATGGAGGGAAACCCAGCAGAGGAAATGCTATCCTTGCCTTGGGCCTGAAGTGTGCAGCAGCACTGTCCAAAGTGCTGTGGACATGGAGGTGCTCCTGTGCAGTGACTGATTGGCCCTGTCATGTGTTCTTGCAGGAGTGACAGAGGCAAGCAGTCACTCTGCATGTGCTTGATAGCAAAAAGGGATCTCCAAGAAAAATGAAGAAGCACCTTAAAAAGTGGAGACTAAAAGGGCAGCTAAAAGAACAAAATATTTGCAGGTGTCATGGCAACTGATGAAAGATCACATATTGGAGACCATGTCATCCATTAAGAAGGCTATGGAAACACTATCAAAAGCTGTCATGGTTAAACAAAAGGGTAACTGGAGATAACAGAAGAAAGAAGGCATCCTTCTGAAAGTTAATGTTATGTCCAAAAGAGGAAAATAGGAAAAAAACAACCTCTAGCAGTTTTTATTGTGTTGAAATATAACATATATGGTATTGAGAAAAGAATGCATCTACTTACAGACACAAGAGAAACAGAAATTCTGCCAGAGTATGCAGAGGGCCAATAGATTAAGAATATGTGAAAGGACTGCTAAGAGAAGATAAGAGTGTAGCAAAAGAATCATAAAGAATCAGTTGCCAAAGAGGAGGTCTGTGGAAGAAATAGACAAAATTAATGTTAACAAATTGCTAGCACCAAGCACTCACAAGCACTCAGATATCAAAAAAAACCCCCTGAGATAGTGTAAGAAGTTCCAAAAAAACCCACCCAGGGAAAACAAACACTGTTGCAGAAGAATAGGATAGTTCCTCAACCATATAAAAACCTGTCTAAAAAGCAGCTCACAGTTTTAAGAGACTTCTTTGGGAAGTCACCTACAAGAGCATGAAAGAGTGTGAAGAATGAGTTGACAGAGGCTTCTGACAGTGCACAGTTTTTCCGAGTAACATGAGTGAGGGCTGACTCTGAGAAGTTAAGTAACTGTGAGAAAAAAGCAGGCAAAACTCGGTAATATAATTACAAAGTAGTGCATGTATGTGTTGTGTTACAGACCATGAGTTAATTGTTAATATTCAGTTGTGAGATCTGATTTGTGGTAGTTCTCAGTTCAGCATTCCTCCAGGTCAAAAAGGAACTATGTTTCAGGAGGTGAGAAAGGGCTAGGCTCCAAAGGAACCATTACTGTGCCGTTCCATAAATTTGCAGTGTATGTGTCTATAAATCCATGTTGTACCAGGATGCTGTGTGCAATGTGATTCACTTTGCACTTCAGGAAAGAGACAGTGGATTCAGGACAGATTCAGATAAATGTGACAGAGCTGGTATAGATCTGATTGCCCATACAGAATTATCATATAGTTTGACTTCAGTCTAGGAATAAGACCGCTGACGGGGCATATGACTGAAGACTACAAAATCTCAGGTGTCATGGAAGATGTAGAAGAGAATCATTATTCTTTTTCTCTCTCCTTCCTCCTCTCCCCATAAGAACAAGCTATCAGATTGCATTATCTGGTGGTAGATTTGAATGAGCAATGGGATGTATGTCCTCACACCTCGCATAATTAAGCTGAGAAATTTACTGCACACAATGTCACAGATACTACAAATTTACATGGATTTTAAAAGTGGTTGAACAAATTCATGGCAGGAAACATCCCATTAGGGACTATTAAATACAAAGATGCCATTAGAAGCTCAGGAGGTCCCTATGTTACAGAGTACTAGAAAACGGGAAAATATTCTGCTGAAATGTCACTATGTACTTACCCTGTTCTTAAAGTCTTTATTAGGCCACCCACTAACATTTACTATCAAAGATTAGATAGTGTGATCTAGCCTGTCTGCCTTTATTTTTTTTGTTAAATAAGAAGTATAGCTTTTATGAATTTTTTTTTTTGTAACTACTGAGAAAAGGTGCCCTTTTATGCAGTAGATAGGACTTTTAGGTTCAGAGGAAAGTTAAATGCATTCTTAGTGTCTTCTGTTGATACTTCCATGCTATGTAAATAAGTTAATGCTCAGTAGCACAAGTTCTAGAATCATTAAATCCCACTAAATGATTTTTGAAATTACCAGACCAGAGAATCACTCCTTCCCTCTCCCCCTCTCTAGTTCAGTTAGTACTTTAATATTTTAAGGCTAGTGTGAAGAAAGAGCCACATGAAAAAAACCCAAACAAACAAAGAACATAACCTAATAACAACGATGGATGTGATGTTTATTGCAGATGTTTAATCAGTTTAATTAGTTATGTAAAGCATAGAAAAAGAATCAAATATGCTTGCAGGCTGCTAGTCAGGATGCTCTCCAAGGAAGGGAAGATTAGTGTTTTGAGCTTCTTCAGTCAGAGAAGAAATTGATCAAGCCACTAAACCATAGTTTTGTGAAGATCAGCATTTAACACTTTTTAGACTTACTTGAAAATGTTTGGTGAATGTAAGCCAAATTTTCAACCAACCTGACTAAACTGCCTTTTTTTTTTTTTTTTTTTTTTTGGTAGATATACACTTTCAAAAAATCCTTGCATAGATCTATTTGGAATTTTTTTATTTAGTGTTTCCAGAAAGAAATAATCTTATTAAATTTATTAGAATTAGAGAGAAAATATAAGTTTTCCCTACTTCTATCAGGAACTTCAAAACAATGTTGTGTCAAACTCTATTGGAGTTGTAGTAGCAGCACAGAAAAGTTCCCTAGCATCTAACATTTTCAAAGATGTAAACAGGGGGAGTGAGTAATCCTCAGAATTACATGTTACCACTTGTAGTACTGATTTCATGGTTTTAAATTTGTCATCAGGTTGTTAAGGGGTTTTTGGTTGTTGTATATGATGAATGCAAATGTTTTGCAACTTCGTTTTCTTAAGACTGTGCCTTAGGTTATCAAAATATAAATGAAAGTAGTAGCTGGCTTCAGGTGAAATATAAATTAAATGTAATTTTTGATGAACAAATATCAACATAATCCAGGACATTGGCCATAGCTGCTTTGGCTCTCCAAGGTTAGCCAGAACAAAAACCAGCACAATCCAGGCTTATTCCCTGCCAAGTGAAATTTGATATGGAACCATACATAAGGATCTACTGAGAAAGGAGATACTGTTTCTATGTATTTTTCTGTGTAACAATCCATAATATTCGAATTTGAAATTATTTTACATGCTCATTAGAAACTGCTAGGCTAAAGAGTACGCTTATGTACAGAACTGGACATTGAAGTGCAAAAGTCATGTCTTGGTAATTCCAAAGGTATCTCTCAAGCCTTCTCAGAAGGTGTGTGCTGGTGACAACCAATTTCTACAATATAACAGTTGTGAACCTTGTCACCATTTGGAGGACTTTTGTTGCTACTCCCACTGCAGAACTCAGATCTCAGTGAAAAACATACCTCTACTTACCTCTACTAACCTTTACACCGGTGTACTACACTACGGCCAAGCAGGTTTTTGCAAGTGCTGTTTGTCTCTACCCAGTAGAAGGTATTTTGTGTCTCTTTCTTTTCAAGACTTGGAGAAAGGATGATTGATTATTGTATGTGTAAATACTCCCTATTATGATAGGGTCCTGGTATTGATGGAGTCTTTTCAGTAATGCAGTATTGCCCTAGCATAATGGACAATTTGTTCTACAAGTGATGAGAAACTACTGTATAACTTATGATTGTATCTTTTTTACTGGTCCACCTTGACAGGGAAGTAAGAGAACTGATTTTTCATGCTATGTGGTCTGTAGGTGAAGAAAATGCAGGTGGAAGCATTAGCATGATGGAAGTGGAGGAAGTGTGGGCATGTAAAGGCTCTACTCAGGTGGAGGAAGCTATTTACTTTGCTTCCAAAAAGTAAACCCACCATTCTTGCTAATGTGAGGGAAGTTCCATGAAAGATGCATAAGTGTTAATTTCCTAAGTAATCTCACATTACTACAATACTTGAAACCTTTTTACTAAAGGAAGACAATAAGAAGGGAAAAGTGGAGCTTTATTCACACACATGAGCAGGCACAAAGCAGGATTTTCAACTGGCACTGGAGTGATGAGAGCACTCCCTAAAGAACGCTTCCTCCGGACCAGTCCTTGAATATTTAATAATGGTGAATTACCAGAACCCTTCAACCATAATGACGGAATAAGCAGGCAATTAGAGCAAACTGCAAATCCCTTGCCCTAAAAACCCTCCAGCCTTTTAACTCACTCTGTGCGTATAGCATTCCCTTGTGTTTTCTCCCACTTATTTAAAAATCACAGTGAGAAAAGACTTTTTACCATCATTTAGAAAGCCTTCTCTGTCACATTTCTTCTCAGAAAGAAACTGTTAGTATCTTCTCTGGCAAAATTCAAAGCCACTACCACTTACTGGAGTTTACTGTAGCATCTTGAGTTGATATCACAGCCCAGCCATTCTTGTATGAAATGTATGATATACTTCAGAAATACACTTTCATCTGTAGCAAGTGCAATGTTTAATCCTTGTAGGATATCAGTAGAGCAACTCATGTTGTCAGGAGCATCTGAGGACATGAGCAGCCAGTTTTGTGTTGGCTTTCTTTCTGTTAGTAGTTAGTATTAGACAAACCTGGCAAAGCTGAGAATCAAATGATTTATGCCTGCAGTGGTAGCTACATACTTCAAAAATATCACTGAAATCCTTAAAAGTGAGGAATAGGATGAGTAGGTGAAAGAAGATTTGGATCTAAACTTTAAAGTAAGCAGAAGTTTCATGGGTATTGGCTAGTATCATCTTTTATACCAACTGAAAAAAGTAATTGTCCTGTCCATCAAATTTAGACTATTCTGCAGTGGAATCTGACTCTCTAGATTGAGATTTTAAGATCTACTGCCACATGGGTGTAGAATGGAGAATAAGCCCTCATGGCTTATGGATGTTACTGGAATGGAAGTTAAAGAATGAGAAACTGCAAGCAGACTGAAAGGGATTTGGATCATTTAGGTAATTGGGTCAACAGATGGTAAATAAAGTGTAATATAGAAATATGTAAAATAATTGTCTGGGAAAAAGAAAACAATCATCCAGGACACTGATGGGGAAAGAAGTGTTGATTATTGTGGAAAAGTCATTGAAATAATCAAGACAGCACAGCAGTAGGGAACAATACAAACAACTCATTAGGCCATTGTAGAAAGAGGATAAAGAGAAATCAGGAGATCTAATTTCCATTTGGAAGATCTGGCTTTTACATATGGTCATAGGATTAAGAAACAAAATTATTATTTCCTTATAAGTGATGCTTAAGATCTTATCTCAATAGAGATGTACTGCACTAAGTATTCACTCCTGGGAAGATGACATACACCTCCACAATAAATTTTTGGACACCATCTAGTATTTTTTTATGTGGCCTTGTTCTATGGATTGGGGGAATAATATTATAGTAGTGGAATGACCATTTAATGTGTCATCTGACACAGCTTTGAAGTCTACTTTCCTTTTGTACTGACACTGGATGACATGCTAAAGAGATCCTCACTGAAAGTCACTATCACATTTTGAAAACAGAGCTTCTTGGTTTTAGAATTTACGTTCATGCTTTTAAACTACAACATTTTCTAACATGTCATGTCCTAACCCATTGCAGGTATGTGAAATATATTGAAAGATCAGGATAGAGAGAGAGAATATAGATGAGCTGAGGGGTAGGTCCATGAGCGTGAGTGCATAGCTGAGCTTTTCTGTCCATGATCTGAACAGGCTACACACAAGCCAGAACTAACTCATAAGTTGTGTAGCAGTGATGGTTTAACCTTATAGCTAGGGAATAAGCTTTACTTGAAAGGGAAGGCAAATTATTTTTAACATGGTTCCCTACTTAACGTGGATAGACATCCCCAAACTGTACCTGAATCTGCTCCAGCCTGATGAAAGCATGGACATATGGGCTTAGGTCCATCTATACCTACCTTGAAAGGTCATTTCTCCTGAGAGAAAGGTGATGAAGGTTGATTTGGAATGGAAAATAAAAAAAAACAAACAAAAACAAAACCAAAGTCAGGCAGTTATTGCACACAACACATTTACATGGTAAGATCTTTGGGAGGTGTGGGTCCTTCAGCAAACATATTTTTAGGGATATCAGCAAGAAATCAATGATCAGTAATATAAAGGCCAAGGAATTGGGTGCCCTAGTACTAGTCCACAGTTCCAAAGGGGAAAATAAATCACCTAAAACTCAAACCACCTCATTTCCTGGGTTATAGTGTATCTTGGGTAGGTACCAAAATAGACATGTTTTGCAGAAGGCACATTAAACTGCCAGCCCTGTCTTATTAGTTGCTGGCCTCGATTTTTATTGTTGTATCTTATACATTATATGTTTGAAATTAACTCATTTTCATTAGTAATTTTCTAGTGCTTTAATATGTTGTGAAAATGGTTACCACTACAACTGCACTGCATTCTCAGGGTCTTTGGATTTCTTCATGTAGTGCTGTTGTGCTCCCAAGAAAAAAAGTATATCTCTTTAGAAAACAAATGCTGTTGACTGGAACTTCTGTATTATGTGTGATTAATATTTAAAACTTTTTATATGAAAGGATATTTTCAGTTCTAATTAATTTTGAAAATCATGTACAGGAGTTGGCTTAAACTGCTATTTATTTAGCCTAGATAAATGCAAAAAATTATGAACATAAATTCTCTTTCTAATATATTACTTTCTCTTCTCATGTGAAGTTGCATTTCACATATTATGCAGAAAAGAAACATGGTATATTTGAAGGCAGATAGAGAGATGGGATTGTTGAAGCTTTTTCAGAAAGTAAAGTGATAATATTTATGATCTAGGTATTACAAAACCTATGCAACATTTATTAGAAATTAAAGGTATCAGACAGGATACTCCTTTCATGAAGAGATAGGGTTCTTCATCTTAAACCAGCACACATGCATGAACCTTATTTTCTACCTTCCATAAAATGCAGGGTTTTCCCTCTCCTCATTCTGTTGATCTAACAGAAAAACCTATTCTTAAAGCTACTATTGCTGTTATAGATGTGAATCTTTATGCTTGCAGTATTTTTTCTAGACAGCAGATAAAATTATTTTCCCTTTCTCGATCTGTTTAGGCTTCCCTTGTGTTTATTGCACGGACTTATCTAAAATCACAAAGCTAACAATGTTGTTTCCTCTTACATTTACAGACTTTGAGGAACAAATTGCATTTTATAATCCACACTTCCATCTTCTTTAGATAAGTAGTAGAATATGTTGCAAGCAATTATTTTGAAGTAACTTCTTTTATTGTTGTAGCAAAGAATTTCTACTTCCTCTCCCGCTTAATTATCCTCAATTTCATATCATATTATTGTGGTTATTTCAACACAGTTTTGCAGCAGTATTTTGCTCAAAATTACATTCCACCTAAAACTGTTTTGCTGAGGGGTCTGAATCTCTCATCTGATGATTATAATAGTATAGCAATAAAAAATCTTACACATTCCTGCAGCTTGCTTTGACGTTGCAGTTGCTGTCAGCAATCTTGCACTATATCGATGTTTTTAATGTTTCAGGTTTTTGACCATTAGGTATTGGCAGTAGAAGTTTTTATCCTACTTTTGATTTATTCTTACTCCTTCCATTCTTTTGCACCGTTCTTCATAGCAGTTGTGAATGGCAGTGCAGTGAGGAATAAGAAGGCCATTAATGAGTCGTTGTTAATGTTGGCAACAACTCTGGGAGACTTTTCTCATTGCTTGAAATAAATCTGTAAATCTGACTACTGAGAAGGTTAATACTATTCTTTAACTTTTCAACATCTAGTTGCTTGGTGTTTCTCCTGTATGTTTGGTGTCTGGTCAGACTGAAATAATAATACTTAAATTGCAGAAGACCTCCTATCTTCTCTTCCAATGACTAACCAACCCTATGTTACTACTTTCAATGTATTTGAAAGTTGAGTAGCAGAATGATCTCTTGGATAGAACTGTGGGCTAAATCTCAAAAAATATGGGAACTTTTAGGAGTGCTGCCAGTAGTGGCTCTACTGTGTCAACACAATGACTTTAGACAGCTGTGGTGTGACTTTTGACAAATTATCTTCTGTGTATTTAATCTTTATTTTATTTCCCTCTCTGTCTTGTCCATTTAAATTGTCCATTCAAAGTCTCTGAAGTGGATTCTGTGACAGACTGTGTATATATTTGTACAATGTGGATGATAACCATGCCCTGCTTATCTACTGCAATGCCTATGAGCTAACCTGTTAAAAATACTAATTTTCTGTTTTCATATGTTTTTAGCATTTACAAAAATAAGTGTGAGATTATTATTTTTTTTCCAGAGTTGCTACAGTGCAAGTGTACTGGTTATAGTATGAGTATAGTATAGTATAAGGAGAAAAAAATAGTTTTCTTGAGGCCCAAGGTTAATGATGTCTAAGGGGAAGAGAAAAAATGTCACATGGCAAACTTAAAGGTCACAGCATGCTCTCTTGCATCACTTGATGCATCTGCAGGTAAAGGAAAGCCTCAGGGGCATAAAGCCTCCTAGCACCCTATGTAGCATAATGTTCTGCAGCCCTTTCTATTTTTTTAATTCTTCATTTCATAATTTACTATTATTGTCTAATTGTCTAACTATGAAATCATGGCTCCCTTGATATAGGTACTTGTACAATGGCTCAGTCTTCAGATGGAGTATTTGGAAGAGATAGGAAAATCAAGTGAAGTTTGTCAGAGACAAAACTCTTCCATGTATGTATAGAAGGGGTTATTGTCCTTTCTCTTATGACTAGAAAAAAAAATCCCAGTTGTTTTACCTAGAATATGTGGATATCTCACTGTAACATATCTTTAAAACATTTATAAAGAAAAAGTTAAGTATTTGACGTCTGTTTTTGAAAAGATATGCATGAACCTCAGAGGGTTCTCCTTAAAAGGAACATTGCCAGAATATCCTTTTACAAAGAAAGGGGATGGGAATCTACAATTTTCACAGAAAAATGAGGTAAAACAACTTTTCACTATTCTTACTTCAGTTACAATGGTGAGATACGCTGCTGTTTTA
Source organism: Ceryle rudis (assembly GCA_033439905.1). NCBI lineage: Eukaryota > Metazoa > Chordata > Aves > Coraciiformes > Cerylidae > Ceryle > Ceryle rudis. The sequence goes on from JAAGNO010002272.1 coordinate 27,572, forward strand.
GTCATTAACTTTATAACACTGAATAAACAAAGTGTTGTACAGGTTATCTAGTTCCATTACACAGTCCTGGTAATATAACGTGTATTTGTAGTAATTAAAATAACGCTGTAGTCTAGTAGTTGACTGGCAAAGCAGCCATGGAGAAGTCTCACCTTGAGAAGTAAAGCCATAAACTTCAAAACACATTATAATCATATAACATTTCTCCTGAGTTCTGTGCATGGGTTTTCCCATTGCACAAGAAATGTTAGTGCTTCAGTCAATAGAGTAACCTGATTCTGTTATTTACACTTCTGTAAATCAGGAATGACTTCCCTGCATTCAATGAGTTGTAGCAGTACAAAGGACTACAGAGCTTGCACTGCAAATGTTGGTTTCATTATCTAAAAGCAAAAATATATGTTAAAGCTGACAGTACAGTGTCTAAATCCATTAAATTAAGGAAAAGGAAAACTTTGATTTCCTTTTTAGCTGAACAGAGATTTGAAAATAGTGCACTGAAGCCAGGGATGGAACACTAATACTAGGAAATAATATAGTACAGAAGAAATTTGAAATCCAGGAAAAGTGTTACTTTATCAGGCTGCAGGCTGTGATATTTATATAACAGCACTGCTTCAAAGTTTTGACATGTCTATTGAACAAAAAAACCTCATAATGGAGTAACAAAATATTTTGAGGGAAAACAATGGCCAATCATGAGCAGAATCAGAGTTACCAGCAGGTCATACAAAGCAATTACCTTGACTTGAAAACGTTTTAGAGGCTATAGTTATTTTTTGTTAATAAATGCTTTTGTGACTTTTATTTTGTTTCATATGGGGAAATAAAAATGACAAGAAAGGCAGAAATATAAACAAGTGTGAGACATATTTTTCTTTGTATGACTTGCTTCTGATCTGTGCAGTATTCAAGGTGGTCAGTGATACCTCTCAAGAAATACTGTTAATTTGTGTGGTTTTTTTCCCCATTCTGGCCATTTTCTCTCTCAGAGCAAGATTTGACATCTTCCATGATCATTAACTAAACTTACTTAAATTCACTAGTGAAAGACCATATTCCATGTATTTATACTGGGCATAATGCCTTTTCAGGATCCTGATAATTCATGAGGAGGGAAATTTATAGTTTGTTCTGTTCTGTTTGTCTTCCTAAGTGCAATCTTGTACAGCAATATGAGAACAAATTATAATTGCAAATTGCTTTTCTACAAAATGATTCTCAAATATAGAGATTTTATATGCCATAAAAAGGAGTTTTACAGACTTGTAAGAAAATGGAAATTATTTTTATTGTGCTTACCACAAAGAACTCTAAGGACACTTTTCCAAAGGAATAGATCTGTAAATGGCCAATTGGAATGCTGGGTTTCATAACTTTCTTGGGCAGCCTGGCCCAGTGCTGCACTACTCTGTTATCAAATTTTTTTCATAAATGAGGTGTAACTTTACTGAAGTCAATGGACTCCTGTTGGTATAAATGACCAGTGAATTGACACTATAAGCTTTGTGTCTAAATGGAAAGAACTTATGTTAAAGATAATGTTATAAGGTCTAAGTCCATTAAATTAGAGAAAATCAGTGAATCCTCTTAGAACATGTATCTGGGCATAAGAAGTGAGAAGAAAGTGATTGAGAATGACCAGTATGGACTGACATCTGGTCCATCCAATCTTTTGTGGCCAACTTGATTGCCTTTCATGATAAAATGACTAGAGTTGTGGGTGAAGAGACAGTGTCAAATGTCATTTACATTCAACTTTATCAAGATTTTCAGCAATGTTTGAGAAAATGTTCTTGTATCCAAGTCAAGACATTATGGTCTGGATGCATGCACAACTGCATGGATATTAACAGGGTGGATGGTTTGAGCTCTAATTGAAGGCTAGTAAAAAAGTAGTATCGCAGTAATCATTGCTGGTACCTGTCCAGCTTAACATTTTTCTCAGTGATCTGGAAGATGCAATGGTATCTTGTCTGCAAATGACATCAAACTGGGATCAGTATATGCAAGGGCAGAGCTGCCATACAAGGGACACAGGGATGGGACAGCAGGAACCTTATGAAATTCAACAAGGACAAATGCAAAGTCCTGACCTTTCAATGGACCAAACTCCTGACAGGGCACAGGCTGGGGACTGCTTGTCTGGGGAGCAGCTCTGCAGGAAGGGCCCTGGAGGTGGAATGAGCAGCAAGCTGGACATGAATCCATAGCATGCCCTGGCAGCAAAGGGGGCCAACTGCAGTCTCAGTGAATAAACAGGAACAGCCAGCAGATCAAGAGAAGTGACTGTTCCCCTCTGCTGAATGCTTGTTAGACCGTTCTGAATTTAAGGGGTGTTCTAATATCAAGCTACAGCTTGAAGGGTAGTTACAAAGATAACAAACTCCCCGCAACAAGGGACAAGCTGCACCTTATGGCGTTCATGTTGGGCATGAGGAAAGAAAAAGAAAGTTGAAAACAAGGAAGTGCAATACAAATGTGTTGTATATAGCAGTGATTATCAAATGACTATGCTTCTGCATTATTATTCCAGCAGAATGGTCCCATTAGAGGTCCAAAGAAATTTAGACCAAAATATTAGTACTATGAATTAGAATCCTTAAGTTTGAGTAAATTCTTTTATGGACACTTATTTTTTGTTCAGAGTTTGTATATGGTCTGTTAAAGCAGAGTTGTGGTACACAACAGTGGCTGTGTGCCAGAGTGGCACTACCATTAGCAATAATTATGTTTCTAAATCTTTATCAATAATCAAAAAAGAAAAGTCATAAAATAATGATAAGAGTATGAATAAGGTTTTATGCTATATATTTTTTAACCATGGAGAATTTAATTAAGAAGTGTCCATAATGAAATTCATTCTTTCCTAACAAAAAGTCCTTGAACTTCAAATTGAACTTCCACTGTAAATAAAGACAATATTTAGTTGTGTTGAGGATCATGGCCAGCAGAGTGAGGGAAGTTATTATCCTTCTCTGGCTGCTGGTGGTGAGGTCACAGCTGGAATAAAGCTGTGGAGATGTATGTGGAGAAGATGGAAATCCTCCAGTGGAAGGCAACCAGAATGGTCAGGAGTCTAGGTCACTGGTTTCTGTAAAGATATACACAGAAATAATTTCACCTTTTAAGATAGAGTTTGCATTTCTTGAATTTTAAGAGTTGTTTATACTTGGTAATATTTTCTTTCCATTCACTGGATTTCATTCAGTAGCATACAGTGTAGACACCAGTACGTGAAACAACTGTGGAATAAAAGCAGACCTTGTGTAAAATCTTTCTTTAATGAATCTGATAGTTTTATAAGTACCATTTTTTACATTTGGAGTCTCTGTTCTGACATTAATTTTACCTTAGTCATGTCTTGTGAATCAAAGGCATGATTCATCATAGGGCTGGAAGGAAAACAAAACCAAAGTGTTTGCATCACATACAATTAAAAGGCCAGTGCACTGTAGACGGCGATAATTTAATTAGCTATGTCTAACATGGCCCAATATTAGCCAGGGTGTGGGCCATCCCTAAGTTTCACACGAATCTAAATTTGAATGTTGCCTTTGGTTGGTCACTTGGCAAAGATCCCAAATGACTCTAAGCCCTGGAGACAAAATTGAAAGCTGTGAATGTATGCAAAGATTTCTCTTCTCCATTGCATTTTGTGAACACAATAACATTGTTTCTACTCAAGATCCCTCTGGGTTTGCCCTTTGGATCAGAACATTCTTCCAGGTCAAATATCAGTCAGTGCACTAAGATTGCAGAATACACAAGTAAGGCAAAGGAGTAGAATTGTTTACTACCATTGTAGTGTTGCCCCAAGCTGCTATTTGACTACTTGTTTCCTAAAATTACAAATGGGACTGTTACTTAGCTGTGAGAGATCTTGCAGCAAGTGTAGTCACTTATCCACAGAGAAATTTGCAGGATCAAGCTATTAGCTTAACTACAGACGAATACCAAGAAAGAGTAACACCTTGGATGGGGGCTTGTCCTTTTAAATTTGTTGGGAGCTTTATAATTTATTTCAATGGGGTCATATTTTTACCTTGCAAATAGAAGTCAAGTCCAGTTCAAGCACATCCTGTTTATGTCGCTTGTTTTACAGATGAAGAATTCAGTGGAATAAATTTGCTATCACACATAACATAAAAATTGTGTTTGGGAATGTTATCACTTGGTAAAACCAAGTGATTTGCTTCACATAAAAAATAATAATAATTAAAAAAAAAAAGTATATACAACTACTATTTCTCCATTAGCTTATTTTGCATCTCATTTTCTTTTCCACGTCCGTGTTTATTTCCATCTTCCTAATTCAGACTTTCCATTTAAATTGCAACAGATCCTGAGAGTTTTTCATCACGCATCGATCCTATATGGTTGTTCTGCTTTATTTAATAGTTTCTGGGGTAAGGGCACTTGCAGACTATACAGAAGTGATTCTTTCCCTTTCTTTTCCTTGAAACACAAGTAGTTACATTTGGAATAGGGAAGCAAAGTAATAGGAATCTTTTTTCAGCCTTCTGAAACAGAAAAGTACATACTCGTTCTGTTTTCTTTATGAAATTTTAAATTCCATTGTGACTTTACCTAGAAGGAGAAAAACTTTTCTAAAGACATCTTTCTTTTGCAAATACAGGTAAACCCAGAAGTTTTCTAAGAGCTCCCCTTTTTCCTTTTGCTTCAGCAAGCCATGACTGACTCTCCCCATCTAGTCTTAAGGGAGAAATAAAAAATCACCTCCTGTTACATAAGTCCTGAAATTTGTGATGCCCTCTAATGTTGAATTAGTTGTAAAGTCTTTGTGAAACGACAAGCCTATTGCAGCTTCACATTTTACCAGTAGTGTTTTCTGGGAATTTTTATAACCTCCAATATTTTTGATCTGTAAAGAATACAGATTCTGGCAGAGAAGTACTTAGAGGAGAAGAAATCAGTATTTAGCTTAAATTACTGTATATTACATCAGCTCACCTATGTGCCCCAGGAAAGCAAACAGCTGCTTCTTCTCCCTGACCTAGGTACTCCACCTGTGTCAAGTATCTTAGGGCAGAGTTAAAGCAAGTCTTTAGTACCCCATCTCATGCCATTGACAGAATATCCAGGAAATAGGAACATCCCTCAGCCCATGTTTTCTAGCCTTTCAAAAGTTTTAAAACATCCTAAATCTGCTTGATCTTTACTCTTTACAATTTTCAGTCCTTCCTGAACTAGGACATATCAAGCCAATTTCTTCCAGGAAGTTCTTTGTCTATGTCAGTTCCTAATCTTTTGCTCATTACACAAGCAAGTGTGTTCTATCAATTGTGGTGGCATTTAAAGTGGCACAGTATGAATGGAACAAACATGGTCATCAGTAGAGCTAAAAGGCCACCACAAATAGGATTGTTTGCATGGCTTGAATGAGATAGTAAGAATTGGAGTGATATTTTTTTTTAATGAATGGTACAGAGAGCAGTCTCTCAGATCTGTTTTCAGAAAGTAAGAACAAATGAGACAGAAAGGAGGAAAGCAAGGTGGAGAAAGACAGTTTGGGGCAGAATATATTGAGACCACTTTAAAGTGTATGTGTTTAAAAGACTAAAAAAGATTTTTGTAAATCATAAGCAATTAAAGATTTTTTTTCAATCATTTCTTTTTAATTCAACTGTTGAAAACTATTTAAATAATAAAGACTCGCCACTGTTTTTCTGCTACTCATGAAACTTAATTTGTGCAATCCTTTAATGCTCAAGAGCAGCATTTAAATCATGCTCTCCTTGGAGCTATCATTACTGATGCTGAAAGCAAGATGTCTTGACACAGTGTTAGAATAAATTGGGCTGTACAGGTCCTGTGTAAAGCGTTGAAGGGGTGAGGAAAGTATGTCTGAAAGACAGTGCGTAAAGGCAGAACAGTATCTGACAAGCTGAAAATGGAGGAAACCTTAGGGGGATGTTCTTTCTAATGTGTTGGATCAATTAATCCAAAACCAAGAGTAAACAGAAGCTATCAAAGCATTTTTTTAGGGTAGAATCACTGGACAATCTAGTGGTTAGGAGGTGTGAATCCCATTGCCTGTAGGCTACCATCTCAAGCCTATAACTCTAAAGATAGAAAAACTCTTCTGAATTATTTCTCTGTCCTATGTAAAATGTTGGTTTTGTCCCTTTCTCTCCTTGGCTACAAATATTATGGTATTTAGAGAATCAAATATGAACTAATCCTTCTGTAAAATTCAGGATCACAGATATATGTTCATTTCTGGTCAGAAGCTGGAATGGGAAATGCTAAAATAACCAGGAAAGATACAGCTGTTACTGGAAGGAAAAAGAATGAAAATCACATGTGAAAGGATTAAAATAGACTTTGAATGACTATCCAAATGACTAATAGTTCATATACCACAAGGGAAAATAAGCTTTACCTCCACTGGTGCATTTTGCATAATATGAATTGGACAATGATAGAATGTATATTATCTCTGAAGTAGTTACATTTGGGATACTTCAAATCACTCTATTTGAGATGCTTTTACAAAGCCTTGTTTTGTCCTTAAAGCCTTTGGGCTACTCAATGGCAATACTGCAAAGCAAGACGGAGAAGATATCCCTGCCTTACAGAGAAGCAGGCTTGAGTATGGGCACAGACATGTTGTTACCCATGATTCTGCTTTCTTTCCAAGTACACCTAGGCACTCCTGTTGCAGAGGCATGCAGAACTGCCCATCTGCATCATTCCTGTAGAGCAGGTGAGAATGTTTTTTCAGAACGATCTTAAATTTGGATTTAACTGATAGTTAAAATCCCTCACAGCATAAAGTTATTGATGGGGTTAGGGTGCAAAAATTTACTCCTTATGAATAAGGAAATCAATGGAGGGAAAGGAAATGGTCAGGTTAGGACTTCTGAGTCACATTACAGCAAGCAGATCTTGCGTGTTTTGGCACTTTTCAAAGAGATATGCTGAATTCATTGAGTACAGCAGTTATTAAGGTCACCATAAAATGGAAACCAAGGCAGTAAATGGATATTGAAAAGTGAATAAAAAGGAGAAAGTGCAAGTGCTGAATATGTTCATACAGGACAGCATGTTTCAAACTGACAGCAGATATGAGTAAAATTATAGATTTGAATTGTCTAGCAGTTTTCAAGCAAGAATTTCTGAGGATTGAGGTCAGCCATATATCCTTCCAAACTTGTGCCTTATATTTGAGCCCCCCCGGGAAGATTGGACATTGGGACTAGACTGAAAGGAGGAAGAGGAATTCTTACCATCCACTTAATTTCTAGATCAGGGTTTCTTAAGGTAAGATGGGTCCCTGCTGTGAATTATTAACTGAAGGGAGTGTGTAGCTCTTCACTGATGATCCAAGGAGCCTAAGAAGAAATCTGCTTCATACATTAGTCTCTGGAAGTCAGATTCTGGTGTCTAACACATATTGGCCATTGCCAAATAGCATATGGTGCTAGTTACGGTTGCAAATGTAATTCATTGGGAAAAAGATGAGAGCACCTTTAGAGTTGTCATGAGCCAGATAATCTTATAATAAAATGTTGTGGTTTGTAGCTTATCATTCATCCAGCTTTTTTATTATTCATACAAACTTGTTTATAAAAATTTCAAGTGTAATGCAGAATGGCAAGGACTGAATGTATAAAGTGCTTCTGAAGCATCTCAGAAATAGTATTTTTTTCTCAACTCCATTGATAATACTCTCAACCCAAAATAATTAAGTAGTTTGAAATATTCATATGACATGCTAGGTTCTAGACCTTTTTAACGGTCTAGATTATACTATTTTGATACAACATCCTGATCTGACAGAAAAACAGACATTCTCTTAATATTGCACCAGCATCACAGAAGCTCTGCTTTAATTAAATCTTCACAATTAGACAGGCTTGTTATTGTATGTCATTATTCTTCTTAATACCTTTTTACCTATTATCACCTCATTTTCAAGCATGCAACTGTCACAGGGAAGCTACTTTTCCACCTCACTTCATTGCTTACTGATTTACGCCTAACAGGCTTTAGGCAGTTATGTTAACAATTATGAATTGTCTTGTGAAAGTCTAAGGAATGGGAAAAAATACGCTGTTGCATTGAGCTGAGTATAAACATGAAGCACATATTCTGGAATTCAGTAAGCTTTTTCCTTTTGAGGTTTGCATTGCCATTTGGCTTAATCCTTTCAGAAATGTCCCTTCCAGGAGACATCTCAGTACAAACACTTCACTTAGTTTGCTTTCTGAACATAAGAGTGCAGTGAAATTGTTACATTCATTGTCTAGAATAGTAGCTGATCATCAGTGTTCTTTTCAGTTTTAAACCTCTGAAAAATCAGTTAAGAAATTTAAAAACAATATAAAAAAAACCCCTATGGTACTTTGATTTTAAGCATGTCAGATATTATGCAACCCTTCATTTGTCCTAGTGTCTGATATTCTGCTTTTGCAGAGCTTTAAGATTTGTGATGTGAAAACTGGATAGAATTATTGCTCAGCCTGACCCTACATTCTTTGGGTTTTGTAATCTTCCAGTAAAGTTCATGGCAAAATTACAATGCCAGTTACAGAATCATAGATTCTTAGAATGATTTGGTTTGGAAGGGACCTTCAAAGATTATATAGTCTAATCCCTCTTCCATAGGCAGGAACGTATTTCACTAGATCAGGTTTTTCAAAACCTAATCCAACCAGACCTTGAACATTTCCGAAGACAGGGCATTCACAACTTCTCTGGGCAACCTGTTGCAGTGTCTCACCACCCTTACCATAGAAGATTGCTTCCTTATGTTCAACCTAAATCTACCATCTTTCAGTTCCAAGCTTTTGCCCCTTGTCCTTTCACTACAGACCTTGGTAGAAAATCTCTCTCCATCTTATAAGCATCCGTCATATATTAAAAGGCTGCAGTAAAAGGCTGCTCTCTCTAGAGCCTTCTTTTCTCCAGGCTCAAGAAACACAAAATTCCAAGCCTTTCTTCATAAGACAGGTGCAATTGTGCAGTCGTGCTCTTATTTTATTAACACTAACTGTCTTCAAAGAATGGAATACAGTAGAAATCCAGAGCCTGCTAAGCAAAGTGCTAATAGCTGTTTTCCCACTTAAAAACCTGTAGATCTTATTTCCCCTTGTGTAGGAAGAGTTTCTTTGAGTTTCTCTCTCCTCTTGCACACCATCTGTGGGCATAGTTGAGTAGCAGGTTTTTTCTTCTGATGGAAAGTTTAAAATAGTACAATTAAAGTAATAATGAAAGTGTTAATATATGTAATTCTCAAGCACCGTATCTTGTAGGTAGTAAATAAGTAAGATTGTCATAGACTCTCTGGTAGGATCCTGAGAAATGATTGCCATTATGCAAAACCTAACAATATTAAGGGCATTTTTCACTTTGTACAGTAACTGTTCAGCAATTGCATGTTCTGGCTTGCAGTCTGAAAGAGCAAGTAGTGAGCCATGTCTACAATGTTAATTTCAGTGCTACTAATATCATCTAAGCTGTTTAGTCTCTTTATTTGTCAACCCTGTGATTATTCACGCATGTTCTAAGATAGTACATTTTGTATGTCACAGTAAATTGATTCCTGGCTGTAAATGTATGTTGCTGGCAACTCCATAATTTTGAAGGGAATTCCCCTGCAGTCATTAGTCCTGTCCCATGCTCAAATCTTCACTGGAATCAGCAGTAACATGGTGCCTAGGGTGTGAATACTGGAACTGCTGAAACTATCCTGACCTCCCTTTGTGGATAACGTGTTAATGTTGTGACATATTGCAGGGTCTCATCTGAAGACAGGCTGAGGGAGTTGGGGCTGGAGAAGAGAAGGCTCCAGGGGGACCTTATAGTGACCTTCCAGTACATGAAGGGGGCCTACATGAAGTCAGGGGAAGGTCTATAGAAAAGGGTTTGTAATGATGGGACAAGGAGCAATGGTTTTAAATTGGGAAAGGATAGGTTTAGACTGGATATTAGAAAAAAGTTCTTTAATAATGAGGGTGATAGACCACTGGAATGGACTGCCCAGAGAGGTAGTGGAGGCCCATCCTGGAGTCATTCTAGGTCAGTCTTGATGGAGCTCTGAGCAACCTGCCCTAAGCAGAGGAGTCACTGCTTGTGTAGGGAGGTTGGACCAGATGACCCCTAGAGGTCCCTTCCAGACTAAAACATTCTATGATTCTAAATTCATCATCTCTAACAATGTTAACTGAAGGCAGCAGGTGACCTTGCATATAATAGGTGTTTCTCTAAATAAGCATGTAAAAGTTTTCTGGTAATTGCCACCCCAACTCCTACTTTTCTCTGAGATGCAAACTTCACTATTCCTTTTCCAGATACGAACACTTATTTTTTGTTGACTGTGTGGGATTTGCAACCTATGGGAATATTCACATGCTGTATACTCCTATACCGTTAGTGTGCTAGTGTTTCATCTGACTGTCCTTAAAGATATAAGAGAGTTAATAATTGTGAAAAAGAGAAAGTGCGGGTTTTCTTTAGGCCAAATGAAATAAATGGGTAGACCTGAAGTACCCCAAAACTTGCCTCTAATTGTTTCAGTTATCTAATAAAAGATATTACCTCTCCTTAAAATCCTGGCTTCTCTGAGGCTCTGTACAAACACAGAGCAACACAACAGCCCCGTAAGACAAGAGAGAGCAGATAGTTGCAGACAGATGGGGGAACAAGGAAGCAGTGAGGCAGTACTGGTCAACATTTTAGGTGCAAGATGCAGCAGAAGTTAACTGCTGCTAAGTTTCAAAGGGCATCAGAGAAGAAGGGAGCTGCTAAGCTTCAAAGGGCATCAGAGAAGAAGGGAGCTTTAGGAGAAAGGCAGAAGGAGGCTAGTGTTTGGAAGTGGCTGAGGAAATCCTCCCAGGCATGAGTTTGTGAAACGTTCAGGGACCTGACACCACAGGACATGTAGATACCAAAATCACCCTTCCAAGGTGGAGTAAGAGGTGATGGAGAACATGTGAATAGGAAATAAAGTGCCTTGATGAGAATTACAAGTAACTTCTGTTTGATTTGGTTGAGGAAGCCAGTGGAAAAGTGACACAGCCAAAGCATCAGACAAGGAAAAGTTTTCTCCCAGCAGCACTCTAGTTAGATATGAGAACGGCAGAGTTATGTTTACCAAGGCCAAAGAAAAATAAACACAATTATTTTTATATGAAATGATGGGAATCTGGAATTTGGGACTTTGGGTGAAGAGTAGAACCATGAAAGGACACACTGAAAAAAAAACATATAAAGGTAGGAGGGGAAAGAGAGCTTGGAGCTATGGAGTTGAAGAAAGGCAAGATTACAGAAAGAGGACAAAGATGGCTGGCTAGGATAGAGCTGTGGGGCCAAGAAGGATGAGGATGTAGCTCTGATTTGTGGTTTGGTTAAGAATATCTTGTTGGAAGTTAAGAAGTTAGAAAAAGGCTTAAATGTGTTGCAGTTCTGTGTTGCTAGATAGCTTATTTTTTGGCTTCTGTCTTTACTGAATAGAAGTTTTCTGCAATGAAGTTACTGGATTGTTCCAATTTCCCAATTAATACCGTCCTTTTTTTTTCCCAGCCTCTACTGTTGATAGACATAGAGCTATGCATTGGTTTCATCCCAGCCTGTTTTCTGCTGTCCTGTTAATTAGCAGGTCCTTGGCCGCCTTCTTGGTTATGTGAACAGATAGATCTGTAGGATGTAGGACCCACTTATAGGTGACCCCTAGGATGTAGACATAGTAGTAAGACATAAACTTCTTGCCACATGCCAAGGGAATTCATTATCAGCTACTGTCCATCTTTCAAGATCAAGCTGGGAGTATAGGTCTGTAGAAGATCTTTAATGGCATTAGAAGATAACAGAGTTTTCCCAGAGTTTAGCTTTTAAGAATACTTCCGATGTATGCATTTATATTACTGATTCCAGCCCGTTGTCATCTTGGTTTTCTGATTTTTAAGTATATAATATGCAGTATGACATAGCCCTTCACAGAGTCAGTTAACAACTGTGACTATGAAGTCTCTGTTTATATGTAATACGACACATGCAGGTTTAGTGGAATCAAGAAAGTAATGAAAGTAATTCAAAGCCCCGATCTATAATGAGTGCTTAGCAAAAAACCCTGAACTCACCCCTTCTCTTTGACTCTCTCATGGTTCAACACCAGCTGGCAACTAAGTACCTCACAGCTGCTCACTCAGTCTTCCCTGGTGGAATGGGGAGAGACTCAAAAGTGAGAAAACTCTTGGGTTGTGGTAAAGACAATTCAATAAGTAAAGCAAAAGCCATGTTTGCAAGCAAAGCAAAACAAGGATTAATTCATCACTTCTCATTGGTTGGCAGGTGTTCAGCCATCTCCAGGAAAGCTAAGCTCCACCATGCTAAATGTTTACTTGTGAAGACAAATGGTATAATTCTGAATGTCCCCTTCTTTCTTCTTCTTTCACCAGCTTTATATGATAAGGGGACACATGGTCACATGGCATGGAATATCTCCTTGATCAGTTGGGTTCAGCTGTCCCAGCTGTGTCCCCTCCCAATTTCTTGTGCACCCCCAGACTACTTGCTGTTGGGGTAGGGTGAGAAGCAGAAGAGACCTTGGCTCTGTGTAAGTGCTGCACAGCAATAAGGAAAACCCCTGAATTATCAATGCTATTTCCAGCACAAATCCAAACCATAGCCAGTACTACTAGCTACTCTGAAGAAAATAAACTCTATCCCAGCAAAAACCTACACAGACTCCAAAAGATTAACCTTTCCATATAGTTTTTTAAAACATCCTCCATCTGAAAAGTTTTAAATTAAGAGTGACTAAACAGAACAGCATTACAGCCTCTGTTAAAAGTCAGAATCTTTTCTTATATGCATTAAAACACACACCAAATGCTCTAGAGCCATGAGTTTTAACTGTTGTAAAGAATGGGGTCTCCCTAGAAATCTGTACAATTTAAACAGGCAAATTTCTGCAAGATCTACCTATGTTCTTAAGAAAAGTCCTGATAGATCACCATCTGGAAATTTGTATCTATAGCCAACTCAGTAAACAAACACCATCTGTATATCAGCACTTCAGACTGGTAGCCTCTGACTAAAGAAATTATTAGTGTTCCACCATATTTACACAACACCTGAGACATACTACATTTAGCCCCCAGAATCAGGGGAAAAGAATAGAAATAATAACTTAGGGGGGGTTTCATTTTTGCAGTATTGATGGATGCCTGTCCCTGTTTCATTTTCTTAAATTCAAACTCTCATTTTTCCAAATTCAATTTCTTTGTTTATAAGTAAAGAACATTCAAAAACCACTTTTTTTTTTCCCCCTTTCTTTTTTAAACAGGCACCTGGCAGGCTGAAAAGACATTTCAAAACGCCAGCAACCCAACTGTGTGAACTATAATAGAACAGACAAGTAATACACCCATGAGAACAATGCTTAAAATTTAAAAAGCTGACAGAACACATGCTACAATAACCTGGGTAGGTGTCACAATAAGCACAAGGAAACCAGAGTATAAATCTGAACTACAGTCTCCTTTTTTTCTTTTTAAAAGTCATACTTTACTAAGCAACTGAAATTATGTTTAAAAAAATCAAGACTAATAGATGACATTTTTGGTCTCCAGCAAAAGTTCATCAGGTTTACCACCTGTTCCAACTCCACCATGGGTTTTAGGTTTAGTTTAAGAACTGTGATGTCAGTCTTTAAGAATGTTTTTCTTTTTTAATTACGAAAACTCACATTCAAGGGGATGTGACTACTGTGGTATCAATTAGAGGCTCTGTTATATCAGATTGAACCTGGAAGCTTACAGAAAATCATAGAAACTTAAAATGATTTGTGTTGAAAGAGAACTTTAAAATGCTGATCATCTTCAAAGTCAAGATTTGGGCCTGTCTTAATGTCTCTTTCTTGTATTTCTGCTTTTAAACCTGAAAGATAGTACCAAAAAATGTAACTTTTGTTTCTTTTTCTATCCAGTGTAATAAGAAGGATTAGGGAAATCATTAACACTTTAAATAAATCCATTAAAAATAAACAAAACAAACCTCTTTACAACTAAGAAAGTTCTACAGGGAAGAAATAAGAGAACAGGACAGAAGCTGGACAAGATCCATAAATCTCTAAAGGTCCACAAGGTCATAAAATACAAAAAAAAAGAAGAAAAAATATTTTTATTATTAGTTGCAGATATTGCATAACTTGCTATTCATTTTCCAGCAGTAGTGAAAAATACACTAGCATTCTAGTAGTTTGGTTGTCAAAGTGACCTTTTTTAATGTCACATGTCACAGAATTTCATGTCACACTAAGACAACATGACAGGACAGAGCCAAGCTTTTCCAATGTTTCCCTTTCACCTTCTCAAAAGTGCATGCATCCTAAAGAAGAAGATAAAGGTATGGTATATTCTTTGCTTGATGATTCATTGACCACTATAAAGAGAAAGGTCACAAGACAAAACAACTTGTGTATTATAATTTTTTTTTAAAGAAACACCATAAAATTGAAATAAACTGGGCAAAACTGTTGTGGTACTTTAACATTAGGTGACAAGATCAAACTTGAAATGTCAGAGCTTGTTTGGAATGTCATTCACATGCTTTCTGCAGTTATCACTGTACATCTAACAAATGCAAACTAAATTATAATACCGCATTCTAGCTCCAGTTTGTAGTTGCTGACTGTGATAACAGAATAATATGGACTGTGCAAATAAGAGATTAATTTTCAGAGACACACAAAGTTTCTGTCAAACTTTATCATAAAATATGGAAATCAGCTTTCATATGTCTCACTATTGGTACTGAATAGATTACAGATACACAGATTATAAGAATTTCCATTAATATTTTTCAGATATTTGTTGTTGTTGTATTTAAAGCAGTAGGACTGAAACTATGACATGAAGAAGATCCTTGATTTGGTGCTGATTTTTTGATGTTAGTCACTTCAGTATAAATGCATATAAGAACACAGTTAAAATGAATAAAGTTCTAATAGATTTTTGCTGTTCTAAATGTAACAGGCAGATGGTAATTTTTCTTCATGATTACACTACCACATTATGACCAGTTCTTTAATTAGTGTAAAAGTAGTTCATAATTCATACACAGATACATATTCTATTTGTGGTGTCAAATGTCTGGATATAAACAGATAAGGCAGAGATAGCATAGTTAATATAGTTTTATACTGTTTTCTGAACTTACCTTCCACTATAAAATTAATTTCTCAAACCAAGAAGAAAACTCATCCCAGTCCATGTGAAAAACACAGAAATACTTTTAAAGACTATTTGCCAAAGAAAACAAGAGCTATCTGATCTTGTTGCAGGAATTTCTATCTGTGTCTATTATCATCCTAGCTCTCTCTCCCAGGCCTAGCAGGTTTTGAACCTGTTGACCAATAAGGTCTGCTGCATTTGTCAAATACAACAGTACACATCTCTACAAGTTTTGAGGAAATATAAACTGGATTAGAAGTGATATCCAGTGTTCCTGCTGAGAGGAAGAATACAGCATGGGTTAAACTCTCATTAGACTCCCAGGGTTCTGAATGGGAGATGGCTGCTCTGAATAACCCCAGTGGTGGGAAGAGCTTCAGTCAATCCTGATGCTCTGTTATGCACCAGGAAAACCAACACAAGTAAGAAAAGTGTTTTTGTTAGTTTTGTTTCTCATGTAACAATTTGTCAACTCTGGGACTGGGTATATATTCCACTTCATGTACAATGTACTTTTCTTCTTTTCCTTAATTAAAGCCAGACTCTCATGTAATTTAGATTACTGTCAGGAGCTTATTGAAAATTTGGATCTTGATCTTTTCATTGGGAGGGTTCAACTTCAAGTCCGTGTTCTTCAAATGTTTTAAAGGATTATGTAGTTGTAGGAAGCTTTCCCTCAGACAGGGTATTATGTTCTTTCAGGGCAGAGAGAGAGCAGACTTTCATTCCTGTGGGCTTGAATAAAAGCAGGTGAGTCTCATCCCAGCTGAGTAACATACAATTAGGCAGGGAAGGCGGCTTATCACTTCTCAGAGGCATGTATCACTGAGGGGCAGTAGAGGAGGGACCCAGAGAGCAGGAAATACATCAATGGCAACTACTTGTTAACTGGACTGTCAGAAGAGCTGAATGTGGTCTCTTTATGGTCTCTTTATCTCAATGGTTCCAACTGATCCAATGGCAGGGATAAAACAACAACAACAAAGTAAAGCTAGCATGTCATTTCTATTTCCTATGATTCTACTTGGTTTGTGTTTTGGTTGTTGGGAAAACAACCACAAATATATTCCTTGAAGCTTGTGGAAGTCGGGGTTGCATGATCTTGATGCTAGAGGAAAAAAATTGGAGTCCAGTCATTCTTAATATGGAAAAAGCATACACTGATCACATTCAATATTAGCTCAATACATAAAGCGTGTATAACATCGGTTTATGTTCAAAATACTACTGGGAAGTATATTTTATGCTGTTTAGGTTTTGTTTGTTTGTTTGTTTTTTAATAACAAACCATACCTTTTTTTGAGGAGAGAGGAAGAGGCGTTTGTTTTTTAATCTGTCAAGTTATGATGACTGAGATATAGCTACAACTAGGAGTGAAAACACTCAAAAATTTCCAAAGATTCTCCTAAGTGTAGTCATGCCAGTTTCACAGAACTATAGAATGGTTTGGGTTGGAAGGGACTTCTAAATATCATGTAGTTCATCCCTCAATTTCCTTTCACTAGTTCTTTGAAATTGTTATTCTCTGTTCCCTGTAACTGCTATCACTTCCCTTCCCACATAGCATTTTGGGATGCTTAAAAATGATTAAACGTCACCAGAGCAGAAGCTTGGAAATGTTTTTAAATCATAGCAACTAGCTTCCAGCTGATTTGCAAGGAAGGGTGTGCCTTCCTACATGTTTATCCTTATTGATCTGGTAATTATAGGAAACTGACTATAGGAGCTCTAAAAAGACATCAAAAATAACCCTTTACATGTGTAGCAAATAATTTCCAGGCTTTAAAGGAAGTAGGTTTAATGATCTTGATTGAAAATTGAACTTTGATATGGTAGATTACAGTGAAAAACTCAGAAATACAGTTAATTTGGGTAGTTTTATGAGTTAAGCAATTGACTTTATTTGAACTAGGCTTGGCTAGATACAGCTCTTAAAACATGTTACTTTATTTTTCTGTATTTTCTTTTATTATCTGCATTTCAGTATAAATTCTGAAATCAGTGGTGCACTCTGGGGAAACAGAAAAGCCATCATGTTTTTAATAATTTGCAAAAAAAATTGAAATTATTCAGCAGTGGCTCAGCAAGAAGTTACAGAAGCCTAGATATACTTTTAAAATTTTGTTTTTGGGATAGATGTTTCTGGATCCTGAAGGCAGATCTCAGTGGACTGATTGATCTTAGTCCATTGGATGTCACAGTCTGAGCTGCAGATGAGAAAAGACTAGTGGTTCTGAGCACTAGGAATATCTTCTTGAGGTGATTTATCTTTTTCTTCCTTTGCAGGCAACAGAAAAGCTAATATAATTTAATAGTTTGAGTGTCCACAGGTATATTCTCTCTGGTTTATTATGAAATTTCATGCCTGTCAGGACCATCAAGAACTTGTTCCAGGATTTTTTTATCACACTCTTTGCAGATGGCCATGATCTGAATTATGGATATCCGTAGGAGAGATTGCAGAAATACCATTTAAAAATACATATTTACAGTAGTGTCTGTAACATTCAAACAATGCCTCTCTCTTAATTTTCATCAGGTCCTCAGAGCAGGTGCTAGATAAATCCTGTGTTTTCCATCACCATTAATTTGGTGAAAACTTGCCCTTGAAAGATGAACAAACTAAGCATTAAATCAGACAACCCCAAAAGCAATAGCACCCAGAAGCAGTACTGAAAAGATATTTGTAACCTTCTATGCAGAAGCCCAACAGCACTTTGAGTATTAGATTTACAAGGTCAGGGTTTGCTTATAGGCTGGGCTTTTATAAGAACCCATTGCAGATGGCAGCCTGACTGGTGTCCTCATACCCCTGTCCAGTGAAAAGAATCTGACTTTACCTCCTAATTCAGATTTTCTGTACTTGTCTAAATCTTAGCTGCCTCGGGACTTAGATACAGTACTCTGCTTGAGCAGGACTTGGGATCTCAAATGGCTGCTGGAGTCTTCCTCCTTGCTTGGTGATTTACCAGGTGGGGAAATTGCAATGCCAGTTTTTCCATTTTTTTTTTGTGTCAGTCCCAATCTGTTTCTGGATTGTACTGTTTCTCATGCAGCATAGCTAAATCAGTCATTTCTTGGTGATTTAAGAGGTTACTGCTCTCTCAGTGATACCAGCTTAGTTGTGAATCACTAAGGTATGCATGGCTCTTGAATATAAAGAGGTGCAAATGGCTGATAGGATGTTATCAGTGACTATTCCTCAGCTTCCCTCATTGTTTGAACATTAGACTGGTAAATGGACATTGTAATTTATAAAATATTTTCCTTGGCAGATTTCTGAGTTCTGGACAAGTGGGTGCTAGAATATGAAGGTGAGCTCAGTATCTTACAGCATGTCTAGGATTCTGTCTAGGACAATCTGTGCAGTTGTAAAACTTGTCATAGAAATCAGAAGAAAAAACATAGGATATCTTTGCATTATGAATTCTGTGAAATCACTTTTTGACCAATAATAATCTTGCCATGTTCTGGGGAATCTGTGTGGATGATCTATTTTCCATTAGCCACAAGTGTTAGGCTAGTATTTTAACTATTACTTAATAAAATTCTTTTTCTTACAAATGTTAAAACTACAGACATGAAAGTAACCTTTTTGACACCACATAAGCAGAGTTTCATGAAATACTTATGTAGTGTTCCATTTCTTTGTAATAAAAGCATTTCCCAAATTACAGTGATGTGCAAAGAAGCAATGCACTAATTTCTTTCGTATTGTTTTGAGTAATGATATCCAGCAATTCCTTGGCAGCTGAGGCTTTGCTTCAGTCTTTTGTAAGGGAGTTTTAGGCTCTAAGTTTGAGAATGACAAAAAGACTGCCAGACTCCCATGAAAAAGAGCTCAAAGCAGTCACTTCTTTATGTATTGGTGTAACTTGGAGGAAGCTTTAGGCATGTTGGTAAAGCAAGCAGAGTTGAATTATGCTGCCCTAAAAGATGAGGGACCTGAATCACCAGAAGTGACTAGTGACGGAGGGAAGGGGCAGGTGACCTCAGAGGGTCCTGAAACAGGACTTGCTGCAGCCGGGGAGGAGGCAGGAATGAGGGGGTTTGTTGCACTGCTGCAGTTTCCCGTAAGTAGTCTCCCTGCACATCCCAACTGATGATTGGAAACATCCAGCAATTATTCTTTAGCATATGTTATGAATGGCCACTGCTTTACATTAAGTCTAAAGAGGACTCAAAATATATTGGCATTATGGTCTTGGTCCCAAAGACCCTAAAATAGACTTCACTAATATTATTGCTCAACCATGAAGCATAGTTGAATGTAACAATTCTAATTTTCCATGTCACAGACTCAAAATGATGGAAACAAATTCTTGCTTTCTTACTTTAGTATTTTAATTCTACAGGTAACATAAAAATGGTTCTCACTCATTAAAATATAACTTGCACTTTAAGCAATCACGTATATTTTAGTATAAGATGTGGGGAAAAAATATAGCAATGAAATCATACTGTAAATTTTGAGCATTATTGTGATCATCATTTTCCTCCAAAGGTATTTGGATCCTTGTTTTTTCTTATTACTACTTTACAGAGGAAAATCAAACTAAAAATCACATACATTTCTTCCAATTCCAGTTTATTATAAGTGTTTTGGCTAAGAGAAGGAGTGTTCAGAGTCAAAGAAAAAAAAAGTTCATTTACTCAACTTTTTCTACATGCATACATACAGGAACTTAAACAGCTGAAAGGCTGTGCTGTAATTCACGTGCCTTTTCTCTTTCTCAAGCTCTTAGATTTGCAACAATCAGTGAGAGGAAGCATGATGTCATTATAATCACAGAACAATTTTCTTTGTATGGGAAGGAAACACATTGTTCCCCTTCAATGAAAGAAAATTGAAGCTTTCAGTGTTGCAAATAAAATACATTTAAGTTGCTATTTATCCTTAATTACTGTAGGTCTCTGAGAAGCAAGCAAGAGATGATGCATTTCAAAAGTAAATATCTTTTCTTAGTCTGTGTTCTATTAAAACTGTGGTTTTGGTTCTGTTCCTTCCCACTATCTGCACAAGGGTTTTATTTG
This sequence comes from Ceryle rudis, assembly GCA_033439905.1. Classification (NCBI taxonomy): domain Eukaryota; kingdom Metazoa; phylum Chordata; class Aves; order Coraciiformes; family Cerylidae; genus Ceryle; species Ceryle rudis. Next base: position 47,809 of record JAAGNO010002272.1, read on the forward strand.
TTTGTGTGTATGTGTGTAGATTTTTTGTTGTGATTTAGGCAGCCCCAACATAGCACCTGGAGCTGTTTCACATAACATAATTGACTAGTCCCTGAATGTTTGTGGGTCAAGTAATCTTTATACCTGAGGTACTTAAGTAACTACTTGGGGTGACACACAGCATCTCATCAGCATTCAAAGCCAGAAATAGGAAAGGGAAGGGGTAATGGCAGGTAAATTACTCAGATAAAAGGAGCATACTGAGAAGAGAAAACAGTTGTTTCCTAATTGAACTGGGGAGGAAAATTAAATGGCCTATGGCATGCTCCCTCTGATCCATCCTTCCTTCACATGGAGAGATGGTGCTGTACCTGGTAAATTGTCAGCTCAGTGATAATAAGAACAGTCACAGATGTCTGGTGTTGTGGATGGTAAGAAAAATACTACCGTCCTTTGCAGCATTTGTTAAGAAATTTGCATACATGCTATGAACTTTCTGTCTGAGAAGGTTAATTCCTTCCTCAAACCAGGACAGCTTTTACATGCTGTGTACAGTTGATATAGGAGGTGTGAGTGGTTGCATCACCCCATCTCATGAGGCAGGTGAATGTTATGAGAAAAACAAAGAGTTTAGCTGTTATGGTGATGTTGTTTTGGCTATAAATTACTTACCCTGAAACTAGCTCTATGGTTTCTTAATGGCTGTCTGAAGTGGACATCCAAGTGGGACTGAACCACCTAAGACTGAAACACAGTGGGTCTCTGTTTTTTGATGTAGTCCTTGCTAGAGGAAGGATATTTTCCTCCAGTGCAGGTATGTGGGATGTTGCCGCCATTCCTTGGCAAAGCACAATTTCAGTAGCTCCAGTTTGTGATACTGTAACCATACTGTATTGTATTCTTACAATGTGCTCTCCTTGGGCATAAATTTATTGTTGGCCACCGAGAGGATTTCTGCTACTCTTAAAGTCAATGGCTTGCTTCCTGCATGAAGCAAGCTGCATTGAGTACAAACTGCATCTCTGTGGAAATGTTAGATTTCTTTTCTAGATGATGCTCAAGAAGTTATCCAAGATTTTTAGGTGATGACTGATCTTTAACCTACTGCTTTGACTTGCTGTTCTCCCTTGATCTGAAAGAGATTGGAGAGCTGTGTGTAACCTTCTCATTACTAGTTTAGTGCCATTATTTGTTCTCTGTGAACCTGATTACTTGTTTTCTGGCTGTAAAGAGTGATCCAGTCTGGGAACACAAATTTCCTTGTGGCTGAAATTAATCTCAGCTCCACAAACACAAAACCTAGTGTTACGTGAACATGGCAGCTGCTTCCTTACTCCTTTGTTATGGCTTTATTATCACCTTTCTAGGCTGTAGTGAGTGCATGGTCACCTATTTTTATATCTTCATTTATATGAAGATTAAGAACTTGCTGCTTGTGCAGCATAAGAAGGGAGGGTTTTAAACCTGAAAGTGTGTATGAAAGTAGATTGGCTAAAAAGTTATTTTGAAGGAGGAAACAAGGCTTATTTTCTGGAAAAAAAAAAAAAAAACAAAAAAAAAAAAACCACCAAAAAAAAACCAAACAAAAAAAACCCAAGTAAAAGCACAAGTTACTTGCAGTAAAGACCCAGCAATTCTGAGCTTCCTGTGAAATGCAAAACCTGCAGGAAACAGTAAAAAAGGACCTCAGTGGAAACAGCTTTCAGTCTCTATTCTGACAGTGACCATACTAATTAAATCTATAATATGCTTTGTAAAAACCAAAAAGAATCATGCTGTCTCTTAGCCAGGGCAACAGAGTGACTAGTTTTACATGAAGTGTGAAATTACGTTTAATGTGTCTGAATTTTACCTCTGGGAAAATGTGCTGCAATTGCAAGCTAGTAGGGCGCAGGTCATCTTGTGTATATTTGTAACTACACAGGGCTGCTGTTTTGACAGTATAATGCAACATGCTCATGTTTTTGTATTTGCCTTGAAATACTAAGTTTATCAAATGTACAAGGACCCATCTTCAAATAAAATAAGTAACTTGGCTTTTAAAAAATATTAGGGTTGTACAGGTGCTCCAGCGCAGAATTTATAACATCAGAATTCAGATTTATGATAAAGAACTGGAAGTATTGCATGCAAGAACATGTAAGCTCTTGGAGAAAATAAATAAAAAACATATGTGATATTATCTTATTTTAAATGGAGAAAACAAAATATGCCTCGATGATTGCATAGCACTGATTTTTTTTTCATTGCATTGTATTCAAATTCTGCAAGATTCCTGTGGAATTTAAGGGTCATTTGTTCCTTTCTTGTTTACAGGAACTTTTGTGTAATTCAACAAATGATTTTCAAAGCAGTCTGTTATATTTGCCTCAGTTCATCACAATGTCTTTAGTATTTTCTGTGTTAGTTAAAATAATACAATGTCTACAAGACAACAACATAGAATTGGCTGCTTAAATCACTTTCATGTTTTAATCCCTTAGAACAGGTTAGAATGAAAGACACAATCAGTCAAGCCACAGAAACATAACAACTGAATTTCCAATTTAAAACCACATGAAGTGATTTGAATTGTATTTTAATGGGTCTTTGGAAAATCACCCCTTTGTAATTACAAGGGGGTTTATTTTTGGTGTTGGTTGGTTGGTTGGTTTTGGTTTGTTTGTTCGTTTTCTGTTGTTTTTTCCGCTTCTCTTTTTCTCTACTGCCCTTTTCCTGAAACATGGCTAAAACACAGGAGCTCCACAAATGTCCCCACCTTACAAAAGCTACCTTTTTTTAACTGCTTCCAGCGTGATGTCCCTGCAAATGCAGTGTCACTCTTGTAGTTTGAGGTTTGTGGGGGGTTGGGGTTTTGGTGGAGATTGAGATGAAGAGGGTATAAACATGCTTTTTGTTATTATTGTCTCTAAACCAGCCTGCAGGCCAGGCTTCATTAGGAAGCAAAGAGGTTGAAAAGAGCTGGCTGCAGCAAGTTACTTGTTGCCTAGTGACACCATCAGACCTATAAATTCAGGCTTAACTCCAGTTCTCTTAACCCTCTAGAGTCCAGAATCTGCATTTATTTCTGGGTGATTCCTGTTGTGACCATTAAAGAATATGCATTTTTAACAAAGACAGTACTGTACCACTAGATGCCAGTAAGAATCAGAGAGAAAAGGATGGGTAGTTTGCAAGTGAAATTAATAACCTTTTCATTCTCTAATATAGGACTGAGATAAATGTTTATGTCCTCTTCCAGCCCAGCCAAACCTGGAAACGCCACAGAAATGTAACATATAAATACAAGTGTGAGGTTGTTTTTTGCTAAGTTCCTGTCAATAAATGATGAAGTGAGCATCCTCTCCTAGGATCTGGCTTGACTTCTGATAACTATCAGTTGATAGTGCATGTTTCTTTCCTAGTCATAGGTGTGATAAATTGTCTTCTTCAGTTTTATTCCTTGGTCAAAATGTGCCCATTGTTGATGAGAGCAAAATTTGTTATTTTTCTCTTGTAAAAGTTAGAAAACTTACTCAAACACCACCTAATTAATGTGCGGTATGCCCATTTGATGAAAATTGCCAGGGGAAGGTTATAAGACAAAGGTGTTGTATCTATGCTTCATAGATCCATTATTTAAGAACTTCCACAGCTGCTAGTTAGATGTCGAAGCTAATTGTAAGTGCATCAGTATTTTTATAAGATGTGCTTTCATATCAGAATAGCTTTAATAACTTCAAGGTTTTGGTGGTTTTCCTGTTGACTTAGTTTCAATTTTTCTACTAAGCTGTGTTTTGAAAGATTGTGGAACATTTAGAAACATAGCAAAAAGTTCATAGCTCAACTGCTGTCTTTCTCCAGACAAGTATATTTGAAAGGGATTTTAGCACTACTAATGGTTGCAGCAGTTAGATTTGGAAATTCTTTAAATTTTAAATAAATAAAAAAAAAATCTCACTTAGTGTGAGGTCTTTCAATTAGTACTGACAAAATTAATGATATTTAGAAAATATCTATTCTGTTGGAAGAACACATACTTGATGAACATAACAAATTGCAAAACTAAGTGTCAAAGGTAGAGGAATGTACCTATTGGAGTTGCCCTTTACCAATCTGTTCCTGTTTCCTGTAGAATATCTGGGTTATTCTGCTTTAAGGGAGCTGACAGTGAGGAACTCTCAGGCCACATACCCTCAACTACCCACAATGAAGATAACATCTGCTTTCCACTACCTTCCTTGAGCTTCCTCTTCCAGGCTTCTTTGCCCTGAAGTGCTTTTCTCTTCTCCCAAAGGACCAGAGGACTTTGCTCCCTACATGCCTCTCCATTAATTTCCTTTCTCCACTGTTTTCTTGCTCAGCACTTAAACAGAAAGATTTCTGAGCTTGCTAACAGGATGGATGTGCATGAAATGACAAACCTTTTCAATGCCCTCTGTGGACCACAAGAGCTTTCAAACGTGCAGATATAAATAATCCACATTTGGTTAGAAATAATTTGCAGCTTGGTAGAAACTACGGGGTTGCTGTTTCTTTTGTTTTGTTTATTTGTTTGGTTTTGTTATTTTTAGTTGTTTGAATTTTTTTTTTTCCTCAGTAGGATTACTCAGGAAGAGGGAGTTTCAGTGGCTTTCGAAAGCAGAGTTGAGTATCTGCTCCCTACCTTACTGCTGGCAATTGCACATCTGAGTGAGTTCGGCACTGATACTGTGTTAGAGTTAAAAAGCCTCTGCTTCACCATGACAACTCAGATTTGTAAGATACACAATAGCAATGATTTGATGGTGTATCTGTGATAGCAAGCACAGGTTGGGCATAGGCAACTTTGGAAAACTTACGTTTGAGAGCAATAAGGGAAACAAATTTTTGAACCCACTTCAAACCTGGTTGCAGGGGTGGAAATCCAAAGTTTTGGCCTCGACTCACTGAAAAATGAAATATTTCTGAGACTGATTTTTTTTATAGAATTACCTGACACAAGTGCTCTGAGCTTTCTGTAACCTAATATGTTTCACAGATGCAGGTCAGGTAGTAACTAATGGAAATTAAACATGAAAGAACTGATAAACTGAAACTTCTGCTTCATGAATTTTATTTTCTGCTATTGTAGCCTTTTCTTTTTTTTTTGGTACCAACTGGTTAGCAATTAAAATGTGATTAGCATATAATGGTATCTGTTAATGAGGAAGCACTGAAATTCTTTGTCTTGGTGATTGCTTTCTCATTAGCATCAAGAATCATTGTATGTTTTAGCTGCCAGCCAAAGCTTAGGAGGAATGAAATGTTGAAGTTTCTTTTGGAATTACAGAAATTGATGATTTCTGTGTCATAGAATTTGAACCTACAGAAGGAGTAAAAATGCTTTTCGGTGTCAAATAGGCAGTCATTAGGAGAAGTGAAGACAATTTCTCGGATTCTGATGGGACAAGGCCATTCAACTCCATAAATGAAAATATTCCAGTAAAAATAGATATTTTTTTTTAATTCCAGAAATCCTATGACTTCCAGATATCAGACAGTCTAGTTTGCTAGACATTCAGAAAGTCAAGTACTGTCCAAAACACAGGGAATAGTTGGTAGAGGTTGTATTTCCAAAAAAGTGATAGAAGAATTAGTATTTTATGCAAAGCAACGTAGAATTCCATTTGGTGTGTTTTCTTTATGGCTGGTCATCAACACAGATAAAAATTCACATTAGAGTAAGTGTAGAGAAAGTCTACTGACAGGACTTAGGGATGAAGAAAATTTCTTAGGAAACAATGCTAAAAGGCTGTGGTTAGTTTAATTAATTAGGATAAATGTGTCGGGGAAGGGGGAAATACCATTCCATTCTCTAAAGAGAGTAATGTGAAAATGTCAGGGAGGGTGAAAAGCTGTTTAAGCTAAAGGAAAGCATCAATATAAATTGATCTCAAACACATTTAGCCTGTAAACTGGAAGAAAGCTTCCAGGCATCAGCAGAAGCAAAGTTCTGAAACAGCCTTTCGAAAGAAAACAGTGTGGACACAAAAAAAAATCTATATGGTGTTTCCATGGTGTATAAAAAAGATTTTAGGTTGTGTTTGCTTACTAACACAGAAGCCTTCAACCTCTGCTTTTCTGCATAATCTTTAAAGAACTGTTGTGTAAACTGAATGAAAGTGTACTGTTAGGTAACCAATGATATTTCAGGTTAAATAAAAAAAATATTTATTTTAACTGCAAGAGAGAATATGGTAAATGTTCAAAAGAGAAATTGCTAGTTAAAGTAATGGGAAGAGTTTCAGTATATATATCAATATATATCATTATATCAGTAATATCATTATTCAATAAGAAAACTCTACAGCTATCACAAATTTGAGAGGTGATTTAAATACTTCCTTCTTGAGGTGGTTTTGTAATTTAAAAAGAAAACAAAACAACAACAAACAAGCTATTTATCGGGCAGCATCAATATTAAAATACAATTTTCAAATTAGGTGCTTTGCACTTTGTCATGATTATTTTACCTCTTTCCTTGGCTACATGAAACATTAATTTGAAATAGAAAATATTTATTTTGTCTTAGAAAAACAACAATTTAAAGTTTTGTGTTTCATCCTGTAATAAGGTTTCCATAGCATACATAACTGAATCTACACTGGGTTGGTTTGTGTGTCTGTCACCCCAAGTTTCCTCCCAACATTATTTAAATAAATTACTACTAAGTTATCTTAGATTTTAAAATGAAATAGCATTTTGAATCACAAATTTATTTTTAAAACCAGACCATCTGACAGGTTCAGAACACCTTTTCTAAGGAGGGGAAAAAATCTAAAAAGATTAATCCATATCAAGTTTTTAAAGTTTGTTTTATGAATTAGTTCATCCCAGTGAAATACCATTTTTATTGCAAGGTTGCTAAATGGCTCTATCTGTATCAGTGAACAACTCACGTTCCTCAAATAGTTCTGCCTTTTTTATTGTCTGGACCATCTGCTGTGCTGTGAGCAGCTACTATTTTGAGCCTTTTCTCTTTAAGTACGAGTTTCAGATTAAATTAAGCCTTTGTAAAAGCTGAAATTATTGCCAAAGCATGTTCATAAGTGTTGATGTGCTTTTGTGTTGTTTTTTTTTTTTAAAGCCTTTTCAGAAGTTTCAGGCAGTAATGATAGCGTAGCCCTTCTAATAATAGCAGCATGAAGGATGGAATGATATAATCATTCCTGAGCTGTCTCTGAGGATGCATTTTAATAAGTTTGTTACAAATCATTTCTTAAAAAAAAAAAAAAAAAAAAAAAGTTAGCTGAAAATAATTAAACAAATCTTAAAAAAGCGTTGTGGTGAAAACCTATCAAGAAGTCCAGTTCTTCATAGCATCATTAGCATAACAAATAAAAACCAAGGAAATTAAGGTTGAGGCAGCAATTATCATGCATATCTGATGGCACCCGGGCATTCGAAAACCTGCGTGCGTGCCTTCCCACACAGCTAGTAAATTGTCTTTCGTGAAGAATTTGATGGATGTAGTAGATGACACATGAAGTATACATGGAGTCCAGTGCCAGCTCTCTGGATGACCTGACACTAGAAATACTGCTAATATCACAGCCTGTAAGGAGTCTACATTGTTTAGCTCAGTGATGTATGGGGATGGGTAAGCTTATCCATATACTGGAATTGTTATAGCCTGCTGAGCTTGGCACTTGGACGGGAATAATTTGCCATCCTTCTTTTGCTCAGTACTCCTTCCTACATCTGGATGAGTTCAGGTATGTGGCTGAATACTGAGCAGTGCAGACTCACAAGTAAGCAGAAAATCTTTTTCATCAGCTGTAGAAATCAGATAAAGGAAACTGAGGAAAATGTACTAGTTTGCCTGCTTACCCTTGGAAATTTGTACTAGTGTAGCTGTGCAGCACTTGTAACCAGAAGAAATGCTTATTGTAAATCACACTTACAGTTAATGTCCACCCAGGGGTAAAATGATGTCAGCAGAATTGTCTTAATGAAAAGCGCTTTTATATTTCTGCAAGAGTTTTATTTTGCTACAGGTTCCCCTCAGACTTCTTGAGTACATATATATATGTTGATTGTCTTCTATTTGATACATTAATCTAAAACTCACTGAAATAGTGCCTGTAAATGGACTATATCCAGTAGCTCTTCCCTTACTTGAAAGCTTGAAGATTAAAACAGTGAATTACATAAACAATATCAACTAATGCTTCTTTTAGCTGTCTATGAGCACTGAAACATAGTGTTAATCTATCCCTCACTACTTAAAAAACTTAATGCATTGTGTCTTGGTTTATTTGCCCCATTTGTGAAATTATCATTGAATGTTTTGCAAATAGAATACTTTGTCATTATGATTTCGATAACTTAGTGATGCACAGAACCACAATTTTACCTGTTTTCCTGATATATAAACAAAACCAAAAAATCCCAAGTGGGCAAAGCATGCTAATTAATATGCTACTCAGTAAGTGTGTTTTGAATATACGTTTAAGTATGCTAAACTGCTTCAGCATTTGTCAGTAACACAAGGAAGATCAGTGCATTAAGTCCACTAAGTGCTGGGGTGTGTTGGGTTTTTTTGCTAGTATCTCAGCTCTGTTAGTGCTGTTGTCTTGCTACTCACATCTCATACTGTTTCTGTTGTTTTTGTAATTCCACCTACACCTGTATGTAACAATGTGCACTTATTTCTTCCAAATGCCTGCATCTCTTAACACTTAATCTGCTTGATAACTTAAGCAGGTGTGGTGCATGGCAGTACTTGAGCAGGTAGCTGTTGAAGAAAATCAACACTCTGCTGTAAGTAGAACAGTTGGGTTTATAAGATGACTCTTAAATACTTGTGTTTCTAGACCTATATTCCATCTGAATAATGAAACTTCTGAAAAAGCAATGCCTGCTAAGAGCACAGCTACAAGCACACCCCATTTTGGCGATATTCTTGGGCCCCAATTGCAGGCATTAGTTAATTAACCTGATGCTTTGCATTTTGTGATAGTGACTATTATTTTGGATTTTGCATCAGTTTTGCATCAGTTCCAGCCACAACAATTTCTTCAAATGCTTCAGCATTTAGTTTTAAAGGTATCCTGGCAGAAGAAGCACTTCTTCCAGATAATAGCTTCAAAATCATCATAGATTTCATTGGCATTGTTGTTATATATAGTGTAAAATACTAGTAACTATTCTGGCAGATATTCTAGTTATTGACAAATTATGTTTTGTCCCATCTAAATGCTTCATACTTTACAGAGCAGTTAAGGACTTCAAAAACAGGTTATTAGATATTTTCTGTGCATAATTTTGACTGTGAGACATAGATTTTATGGCTGTACAGCAGAAAGAGGGAGCTCTTCATATTCCACATTTCCCATGTGACCTGTTAATCTCCAGGTTTTCTTTCTGTTTGGCTGGTGGTTTTGAGAGATAATAAACAGATGATATCTAAGTAAATAGCAACGAGTAGCCCTTGACAGCTTTATTATGGCTATTATGTTATGGTACATTAAGTTTTTAATGAAATAAAATATGGCAGATTGCCAAATTATGTGATGATAATTTCAGGAAGCTGTAAACAGGTTACTCAGTAGTTCGTAATTGCTGCAGGTAATTTAACATCCAGGAAACTTCCACCCACTGACAGTAATTAAGATCACATTTTGGCTATGTGCGTTGATTATGAGTATCTGATCAAGAGAATCTTTTTCATGTGGTATTTCACACTTAGTATTTTACTCTGCTGGCAGCAAATCTTGCCTTTTTATTTCACATCATCGAATGTGTCAGTGTAAAATATTGTAACAATATGTAATCTACCTGTGAATAACTTCACTGCATGTGACTGGAGTTTTACTGTCAGAGAAAGCTGTGATTTTGCTTAAAATGAAAATTTCCTTTATGGGGCTGCCTGGTGGAAAACAGTTGTCTCGAAAGGACACCTTTCAGGGCTAGTTTGGCCAGCACAAAACCTTCAGCGCTTATAAATCTTGCATTAGGGTTGTGTGGAAGAAAATGGCCAACCCAGCAGGTGTGTAGCGATGCTGTCAAAATAAATAGAAAATGTAGGAACTTCTCACCTGCCATTGGGCCTGTGTGGAAGCCAGCTGCAAGAGGACTGGCAGCAGGGTGCTAGAGTCAGCATGATCTGGAGGGAGCATCCCCAATGATACTGCCTTGTGATCACTGATAGAAGGGCAAATGAGGCAAGTTTGAGGCTGGGAAATGGCACACCTGAGATAACCATTGAAGTCTGGATCACTGCCCCAAAATGAGCCCCAGGAATCCCCATGTCAGTAGTATTAGGTGAACCTGTGCAACCCAAGATGGGGAAGAGGGTAACTGGGTTACCACGGTGGAGCATCAGCTTCCTTCCAGACTCGAGTAACTTGCTGGAGTTGAAGCCCACAAGGGAGAAACAGTGCTGCCACGTTGCCACAGCAACAGCAGGGACCTGTCAACACCTCTCTCCCTAATAGTGACAAATGATACTTATTACATCAGCACTAATTTCATCCGATCCCTTTCAGATGAAGATACTTAGTCCTTGCAGATCAAATTGTGTCGCTGTAATTACTGAGAACAGACCTTATTAAATGACAGTGCTCCTTACTCATTGCCTTGTCTCATGCCAAAGCTTATCACTTTCCCTACTTTTGGTGGTGCACTTGGCTGCCCTCAGGGCACACTCCCTATCCCAAAGAAGGGACATTTTGCTTAGGTCACAGACAGTGCAGGTGATGGATAGGAGGCTGCATCTGGTTCTTGTATTTTAAAATATACAAAAAAATTAGAGCCACACCTTCAGAGCACATGAAACAAAGCTGTTAAATGCATGTGAAACTGCACAGTCTTTGCTACAAAAATAAAAAGTACTTTTCTATGTGTTTGTTGAAAGTAGCCTAACTTTAGGTTAAGCTAACTGCATTTATTAGATAGGACATGATGCAGTTATCTTATTCTTGCACTACTTGATGTTCCAGGTTTAACAAAAGACTTTATACAAGTGCAGCAAAATACATACAGAAACTCATCTAGGGAGGAGAAATTTAGACTGAAAACCCAGAGAATGAAAGCTGCTCTCTGCCACTAAGCAGGCTGGCATCATGTGTATGATTTTCCTCCTTCTTACCACACAGAGCTCTGCCTAGTCTGCAAAGGCCTGGGAAGTCCTGTGCAGTGAAGATAGTTATTTGCAGGGTATCAAGAAGCTCCAGGAGACCCTTGTCACAGATAAATTTGAAAAGATGTTTTCTGCCTCTGTGGAATTTTGAATTTAAGTTGGCATTATGGTTTTCCTGCTCTGTCTGGTAGTCTCTGATGCAATTGTTCCTTTCAAGCTTGCAGATTCACTTTTTGATTTATCCCAAAGTTGGAATGGCAGATTTTAGTTTGATGCCCTTCTGCTTCAGAATAAACAAAGTGACGAATAGAAGAAGTCTTTAGAAAAGGATAGCCTTTTGTTGTGGTGTAAACAAACTGTGGGGAAAGGGACTTTAAAGAGCATCCAGGTTAGCACTCCAATTCTGTACTGTTTTGAAAAAGATGAATTTGAAAAAAGTGTTACAAGTTACACAAGTCACAGGGCAAAGAGACTTTTAAATAAGGATGCGCTTTGCTTCTGCCATTGTTTGCAAAAGGAAGATTACTTCTCTTTTAGAGATACCATATGACAATGTATGTACAACTATTATTTTTCACAATATTATCACCTTTGTGTTATACAAAAAATTCAAGATTAATATTAGTATATTGCTTGGTCATCTCATTAACTGACCAAATCATGCAAGTTTTCTATTTCTATGCTTTTTGTGGCTATATAATTCTGAATATATTCTTAAGGGATTATAATGTTCATTTTGATGTTATATAATAAATAAATAATTACAAATACTTTCACTTTATCATCAGAAAAAAAAAAGCAAAGAAACTCATAAGGAGGATGGACATAAATTTAAAATCATAACAACTAGTTTATGTTACAGATAGAAAGACGTAGGAGATGCTGAAAGAACTCCTTCCCAGGGCTAAGTGCATTGTTGCTCATTTCAACCTTTATCAGAGACCTTTTAGCAAAGTTACAGTTTGGGACAATTGGAAAGTGTTTAGTTGGTCTCAGGATGATAAATTATCTACATCTGATTGCCATTTAAAGGTTAAAAGATTATGTTGGTTTTTTGGTGGTGTTTTTGGTTTTGTTTTGTTTGGGGTTGTTTTTTGGTTGTTTTTATTTGTTTGTTTGGGGTTTTTTTAATTTACATTGGGGTTTGGTTATTTCATAGATTTAGAATAGAATAGACTATTTTACTTGGAAAGGACCTACAACGATCATCTAGTCTAACTACCTGACCAGTTCATATTTATATTTGTGCCCAGTGTCGCTCCATTCTAGGTACAGAATCCAGCATTTTGAGTTGTTAAATTCCATCCCATTAATCATAGCCCAGTGCTTGCTTCTATCTATCTGTCTGTCTATCTATCATCTATCTATCTAACTATCTATCTATCTATCATCTATCTATCCTCCTGCAAGGCCTCTTGTCCCTCAAGAGAGAAAACAGCACCTCCAAACTTGCTAAAGGTGCATTCAACTTCTGCATCCAGGTTGTTGATAAACATATTGAACAGAACTGGCCCTAGAATTGAACCCTGAGGAACACCACTGGTGACTGGTCATAAACCAGATGTAGCCCCATTCACTACAACCCTTTGAGCCCTGACCCTCATCCAGTTCTTCATCCAGTGTACTGTGAACCCACTCACCCCACAGTCCAGAAGGATGCCATGAGGAACAGTACCAAAAACCTTACTCAAATCCAGAAAAATTACTTCTACTAGTTGAGTGATCTTGTCATAGAATTAGTTAAACAGGACTTTCCCTTTGTAAACCCATGCTGACTGTTCCTGATTGCATTATTCTTTAAATGCTATGAGACTGGTGTAAATGTAGTAAGGGAAAGAACTTAATGTTTTTCCAGACTTCTTGTCTGGAAGATTGAAGCAGCAGTGTTTTATATTAGGTCAACATATGCAGAATTTTTATGTGGCTCATTTTCATTCATGTTAAGGAAATTTTCTTATAAGTGTACAAATATTTCAAATTGCTGAGTACCATGCACAGATTCCATGCCTATCATGGAATATATTTTTAATCTTCATTTAATTACTAGAACATAACAGTGGTATTTCAAGGCAATGACATTTGGTCGGTCCTCTGGGAAAATGCAGCCACAAATCATCTCAACACAGGAGTAGGTCAAATGGTAATAATCAAGTCATATTCATAACTCATTGGAAATAGACTATTCTGAAATTGTTACCTGATATAGAACTAATGCCTCATTAATCAGAAATACATCAACCTAGGAACACCAGTTATGTCAGCTAGAATTATGAATGAGTTGACAGGAAATGCCATGTATAGTATAATATTTAAGTAGGTATAGTCTTGTGTAGCCTCATACATGCTTAAGAGGACTTGTTTTCATCATGGAAATGTGGTATGAACCTAAAAGTATGCAAAAAAAAAAGTGTCGTGTGACAAAGCAAACTATGCAGCTTTACATACGCAGTATAAATAGCCTAATAAAACAACCTTATTTAGGGTATTTTACAACACAGGGACTGACTTATTTTCAGATGACTGAATACCAACGTCATCCCTGTGGTAGAATTCACGCTGGAGAAAAGAGGGAACGTAGAGCAGAAAAGACCATGGGATTATGTTGTTTTTATAGGTATACACACTAATATATATAGTAGTCAGAATTTGCTTTTTCTTTGCTTTGGACAGCATGCAGTTGAGCTCTTGTATGCAAGCCAACAACCTATTGTGTACACTTATGCTGAGACTAATTTAAAATCCTTAAGCATTCAGCAAAACTCCATCTCCAGGCTCAGCAAAATTATGCAGCTACTAGTTCAAAGGGAGTGGAAGTCCAGATAACGTAGAATATAGGTAATACTTTTACATGCAGTGGTCTGGGCAGACAGACTGTGAGAATGCTAGTCCTGAAATCATTTAGCTGGTTGGTGTTTCAGACCCAGCTCTGAAATGTACCTCTGATGTCCATTAAATATGAAATGCAAAATGTACACATGTAGATTTCAAGCAGAAAGTTACATTTTTGTCAGGGAGAAAAAAAAAGTATTTCAACCCCTTTCTGTCATAAGTTTCCTTATAGACATTTTGGTGACTGAAATGAAAGTAGAGCAAAGTTACCTTGATTCTGTAGTTACATTACCTATGCACGATCCCTAATTTTTCACCCGTGAAATTTTCTAACCATATAAATTGCACTGAGTACGTGTCCAGAGTTACTTCCCATTCCAGAGTGAACAGTCTGGTTCCTTTATTTCTCCTGACTCTCTCAAGATCTTCAGCTGAAGTCTGAGCTCTTGCACGTGGTTCAGACATTTGAACCCTGTACCAAAATAGAACAACCAGAGCCAGTTTTACACCACCACACAGCTGTGGAGAAGTGCTGGTACTCTTGTCCTTAGGAAATCCTTATGGTCACAGTGTTTTCCCCTAGAAGACCGTGTGCATACATAGCATGATGCTTTCCCATTGTTATGTTTGGGCTGATGTGAAATTTTTTCCCAATCAGTTCACTTTTTAGGTATCTCTAGACTGAATAGTAGTGTTTCCATGTATTGGCAGGCTCTGATATAGGACTCTTTCATGGATTTAGGTTTTATGCATCTCATACATCTCAAATTCTTCTGACTTTTCCTTGTAATGTCAAAGATGGGTTTAGAAAGAAAAAAAAAAATCTTAAGATGACAAAAGTTTGGAAAGGCAAATGATTGATTAGTTTTATGTAGAAATTAAATGCTTCAAGTAGTAAAGGTTTATGTACAGACATCTCATACACATTGCACAAAGACCTCACAGCTGTGCACAGTTGCACACAATGCAGTTCTTCCACAGTCTGCAGCTCACACAGGGACTAGTGTATTGCAGTTTATTGCCGAAATTCAGCTATCTCTGTTGTGTCAGCTTTTGAAAATACTTTCAGGTTATGTCCAAACTGTGGGATGACAAGAGTGTTTCTGTGTTCCTGTACCCAGGTGCCTGCCCTGGTGTCACTGACTCAAAATCAAGGTGATATGCAAGTGACTGTAATTGTCACCTTCCGCTTGCCTTCAGCGGTCTTTCCTTGGAAGAGAAGCTCAATAAGGACCTTGAAGTGCAAAACAGCATGTGCCTACTGCATATTCTCAGCATAGTTTGACATGTCCTGTGGTATAAATCCATCTGTATAAGAGAAAATTTTGTTTTAATAACAGTTCAAAACTATAACTGTAGTTTGAGGATTCACTGTGAAGGAAAATATCAGCTGACATGGAACAAAATGATAGAAAAGATGTAAAGTTCAGAACTACTGTAAGCTAAATACTGTGACTTTTAGTTTGTTTAAAATATTAATATTTAAAAACCTTTGGTTTAAAAGCACAGGAAAATCATTCCAGCTGTTAAACATTGATTTGGCAAATTCTCCCATTTCCAAAAAAATCCCTATATGGGTGGAAAGATAACATTGCTATGGACATGGAGTATTAAAACAATATAAATGCTAGCCTGATACTTTTACAAAATGTAATCAATTTACTAATTTATTTTTAGTCTCCATAGTAAAAGTTATTGTGTAGTTGTGTCATGTTAACATTTCCATCTTCCTGCCAGTGCGATGGCTTCAGAAATATTTGTACTAAAAGTTAAGATTTCTCTAATTAAAATACTAAACTTATGAAATTCCTGCAGTACCACAGTTCTTACATGTTCGTGTTAACTATTTGCAGTGCTAAGACTGTGGGGTTTTTTTCTGAGATCTGTCTGCAAGTTAGTTTACTGAGAATATGATAGTATTTTTGGTAGGAGATAAAAGCAAGACATGCTGCATTTCTTCAGTGATGCTTTTCAGGATACAGTCTTTGAAACTATTGTTCTACTTGTCAGCCCTTTGACAATGCAAAAAATAAGTCATTTTTAAGTACCAGTTCTATAAAGTGTGATCTTTGTGTGTTTTAATTGTTGTAGCAATAGTTAGTTTATTTATAAACCTATATCTTGGTGCCTAATAACTGAAAAAATTATGGAGGACTGTAAATATTCAGAAGACCTGCTGGTTTTCCTCTTCTCTTTCCCTGTGGTAGCATATATCAACTTAATATGTGCTTCATGTACATTCTCTTTATCAATAGCATTTCTAAGGAAAAGACATTATGTTTGGCAAATACATATTTATATATAGATACATAGCTTATTATATGTAGTAGAAAAAGGGAAGCAGTGAGGGTAGATTAAAAAAATTAAAAAACCACGTATGAAATCATTCTGAATATGTTGTCTTTTATCTGAGTAGACAAGATGGGTGTCATCTTTTATCAGGGTTTGTGCCCTTTATATGTATTGTAATATATAATGAATTTTATGTCACTTAGTATGTATTTGAATATCTGAAAAGTAGTGGTTTATGCCACAAGCATGATTAAATATATTCTATTGTTGGGAAGCTAGAATTAATAATATTGTAACAAATTTTACCAATACTTCACAAAAGAAATTACTGATTAAGCATTTGCTACAATGCCTCAGCTCTTGTATTTTTTTTCTGCCTAGCCTTCAGGATAATCTTTTGTTTCAGGCTGTGCATTGCCTGTTTTGTGCTCCATGTCATGGTCCAGCTGTGATAACTGCTCAGAGAAATGGAAGGAATTAAATAAATGTGTTCTTAAATACTAAATTTAGGGATTCCATATTCATATACCCTTAAGCCGATGCCTAATTCAGGTGTTGTAACTACTAGCATGTAAGTTAGGTACCGTCTAAGCAGCTGAAGAAAGTTACCAATACATGGCTGGTGAAACATGGCTCTCCATGAAGTTAGCTAAGAGAAATAGGTCTTCTGGTTGATGTATATACCTATGATGCATTGCCCAATTATTACACTGTGAGTTGATGTCAGAATAGCAGCTTTGAAATGCATTCCCTGCAGTTAATGTCCACAGTCCTTCCAAACAAAGCCCTTCCCTAAAGCAATTCATGATTATTTGAAATACTGCATTTTAGGAAGATTTCTGTGCTGAGGAAGAAAATGGAAGATACTCCGTTGCTGGGTTTCTCAGAGGCATTCCTTTTTGCAGGGAGAAGTTTACATGAAGAAGTAATGATTATTCTCAGCAGAAAAATAATTCAGTAAAAAAGAGAAGCTTCTGGTCAAAACGTGCAAGGGGCCTCAGTAACAGGGAAAAATATCTCTGACTTTTAACTTCATGTTTGAGTGACATTATCTCCAACTGCGTTGTTAAAAGCTAAAGGTACATCTCACAGACATCTTTGACCATGCTGGGAGAATATTCTGCTGATAGCCCAGCGATAGAGCTCAGACAGCCCAAGGGAAGCCATACCTGGAAGTGAAGGCAAAGACAGTGGTCTATAAACAACCCAGTTTGCTCACAGTTACATAGGATGTGGTAGAGAGGAAAGGAATAGAAGAAGAACCTCTAAACTGATAGAAAAATACAGAAGATACACACTGATGAATGACTTTATCGTGACTTAGAGATATGAGCTACTTCATACTCACTTAAAATCATTTTAAATACTTAACATAAATCTTAAAATAAATCTTAAACAAACGTAGAATTACTGAAGCATATAACTTGGAAAAGTATCCTTAAAAAATATAGTTAAGAATAATTATGCTACAAAATTAAACTCTAGATGAGTTTTCATCACTCAAAAGCTCAAATAAAGTTGTCTAGTTTAAATTTATTCTACAAAATTTTGAAACCTTGTAAAAATCTTTTCACAAAAGAAAGGAAAAGATTAAACATTTTATCTTTAAAGAAGAAAAATCATGAATAATTTCAAGTATAGCATCACTTCTAGGTCTGTGGGATCTAGCTAACGCATTGTAAGCAGAAAATAAAACAGTGAAACTGGATAAATAAATTATTTGTTATAAATTATTTACAGGGAATGGTGCATCTTCTAGTTACCTGTCTATCTTTCTGTTCTGCATTTATAATGACTTTTTCTGCTGTTGTTGCTACACAACCTCTTAATTTTGTGTGGGTTTGTTCTGATTTCTCACTCAGGTGAAGATAAGTAATCCTGGCATATTGTGTTCCAATTATCAAATGAAAAAACACATAAAAGACGTTGCCACACACATAAATGAAAAGTTGGTCATTTGCTTAATTGTACAATAGGAGGGGATGGTAGCATGGCTGAGAGATGATTTTCTGTAAGAATATTTGTGAAATGTTCTTTTTCCTCTGGTTATAGTCAAGAGCAAATTAAGCAGGTGAGGGTTGTTCAGCTTTGCCTGTCCCGTCCACTTTGTGAATAGGTCGTCAGTACATGCTGGAGAGTCATCTAGTGGCATTTACAAGCCTAGGTAGCCAAGTCAGGCGCCTAAATCCATACCTCCAAGACTTTAGAAATTATGGATTTAACCAGTTTCCATGGCAATTGTAATACTCCACTCTTCAAAGTCTTGTATTCGTATGTCAGCATCTAGAAAGCAGTTCACAGGTCAAGGTCTCCCAAAGATCATCTTTTTGAGTCTGAACCATGAGTACAGCAGGATTGCTCATTGGTCATGTTTCATACGGAATGATGATGAAATACAAGCTTGAACAAGCTGATAAATGTGTGTGTATCTGAAATATATATAAATCGTGTGATTAAATTAGATGTGTTTTTTCAAGAATAGAGTGCTCCAATCTGTACCAAAGCTGTGCTGATAATGGCCATTTTGATTCCAGAGACCTGTTGGAGGGAGGAGCAAACATGTTGTATTTCATTACTACTCTTGAAGAGGGAGGACCATGTAAAGATTACCTGTCCTTCTCTAATTTTCCTTTATATTTCTTTTTTTTCTAGTAGGCTCGAAATGGCTTGTGCTGAGAAATCTCAAGTAGAAATTGTTTCATAGAATAGCCCAGGTTGGAAAGGATCTCAAAAGATCATCTGGTCAAACTTTTTGTGGGAAAGAAAGCCTAATTGTGATTATTTAACACCCTCTCCAATCACATGTTGAAAACTTCCAGTGACAGGGCCTCTACCATGTCCCTGGTGGGACTGTTCCAGGGAGTAACTAGCTTGATAACTAAAAAAACCAGAAAATATATTTTGTGTTTTATGACCAGTCCTGACTACCTCCACTCAATACTTGTTGATATTCCTGTGTGAGCTGTTCGTATTTGTAATTTTGTGTGTTCTTGGAGGAGAGTCAGCATCTAGGTTCAATTATAATTCTGTGCAAAAAATCATATATGTGATAAGTTTGATTTCCCAGAATCAATGTGTGGCAAATAAAAATTGTTTACAACTCCTCTACAAAATATTTCATATTGCCCTATATTAATATTGTTTGGGAGTCATCTCATCCACTGCTGGTCAGACAGAAGTGCAAATGTAGTCATAATATACTCGATAAAAGAAGGGCATTTGGTAGATACTGATAGCAGAGTTTGATTCCAGTTTTCAAAGCAACTGCCAGTAAATCTTTCTTGTACATTCTAGCAGAACGAGTACAATTGAAATAAGTAATGGATAGATGAACAGAGAAGAGAAATGCACATGTAAGCATATCTTTGAAAAAAATTTCCTTAAATAAGAATGATTTCTGAATATTTAACGAAGTCTGATTTATCTTAGAGATTTAATAGCATAAATGCTATTCAGAAGTGTAATGAATCACCACATAAACAGGGAAACATTGGTATGGTAGACTTACATGCACTGGGGAATAAAAAAATAACGACATGTTTTTTTGATCAGACTAACGGCTTGGAAGCAGCTTTAGGAAGAGTGCTGGTAATCGCATTTGGCGGTCTGAATTGATGACTGATGGCTTGTAAAGGGCAATGCACTGGAGTGATATCAGGGAGCTTTTAATAATGCTTAGCAAATGATCAGGCTGCACAGTCAATTGCTTTGTAGATGCCAATATTCTTTTCTACCTCCCAGTAAGCTTAGATCATAGAAAAAAAAAAAATATTAAAAATCAAATGAAAGCAGAGAATTGCATGCTTTGTAAAGATAATCACAGTATTCAGAAGAAAAACAAACAAAAAGTCAGATTTAAGGAATAAGCTTAATATAGACAAGGAATAATTGTAATTTGCACTTGAATTTTGAATGCTATTTATGGATTCTTCTAGGATCCATTTCCAGTTTATTGTTACTCTGTGCTAAATCTTACAAACTGCTAAATCCTAATACATGACCAATATCGAAGAAGACACAATCTGAGATTACTTACTCACCTGTGAACTGTTGAGCCCATCTTCTTTAAAAATCACTAGGAGATGACCTATCTTTGTGAGTTGTTATTGTCCTCAATTTATTTAGATGATGGACTGCTGGGACATTACAAATTAATTTTGACTAGCACTTCATAGGATTTAATTTTTTTTATGGTCATCCATTTTGCATAGTTCACAGCTTTGTTGTGATGATTCTGAGGGTGGAAGAGTGTCTTCTTTCAGAGGAAAGGCCTCCAGGAAAGACATTTTTTCTCAAAAACTAACTAGGGAGAGTCCACTGTAGATTTCAGTTTTCAAGCAATTGATTGTGAACATTTTTCTGGTGCAAGACAAAAGCAATGCATGTTATCTAATAATCACAGAATTACAGATTCACAGAATCACAGAATGTTAAGGGTTGGAAAGGACCTCAAAAGATCATCTAGTCCAACCCCTAGGAAACTTCAAAATCAAACATGCTAACATTTCATGTTATTGGTTTGACTGGATAAATATGATATTTTACAGTTTGTTTTCACATATGCTCTGTGTCTCTGCAGCTCCAAGAAAAGTGGAAGAACAAGCCTCTGATTTGTTGTATTTGTATTTTCCTGAGGTTCACATTTACACGTTGGTGATGAGATGCATTGAATTCTGCTTCATCTCACACTCACCTGCATTTCCAGACGATTCAATGACATTATTTATTACCGATCAATAGGTGCTAATAGAAGGGTTGTTAATAGACTGGAAATATGTTTTAATTTTATCTGGTGGTAAAACTGGGGTTTTTTTAAATAATACTGATTTTGTTTTCCTTTATTTCTTAATAGCTTGAAGCATAGGGTCTTAGGGTCATGAGCAAGTTGTGGCCATTGACTTCAGTAAGTGGTTTAGGTACTGTTTTTTGGCATGGTGATTTATGCAGAGAGAATTCAAAAATAAGAGAAGGAAGAACCTTTATTGTTTTCTTGCTGATCAAACTTGTATAAATAACCATTCACCAATTTATTCTTTGTTACCCTAAAGGCAGATCTTCACCTAGTTTAAGCTGTTCTTATACTATCATACCTGTAAGACCTACACTATGTTACACCATGTTATTACTACCTCATGAGAATCTAGCTGCTTCCCTACTTGCCCAAAATTTCTCTTCTACTCTTTGATGCAAAATAAATAGTAAATTGTCTTTTACTTTCCCCTTTTCGTCATTGTTCCTTACAACAGTAAACCCACCATGTCAGTGTGTGTTCATTTTACGTGACTCAGATCTTCCAAGCTGATAAATTTACATTAGCTTAGTGGTGGTTTTGTTGATGCTGTTACTGGTAGATATAAAAATAGCAATATTACACTCCAAATTTCTGTTTTTTGAATACTTTGAAAGGGAAAAATGATCTATTTGTCTATTGATTACATTTCTTAAAAGACAGTCCTTTATATACGTGTAACTTGGGATTAGCATGCTTTATTCCAACTGCTTCTTAAAAATGTCCAGAAATCAAGGCAACTGTGCCAAGGACAGTGAACCTAATATGTATTCTCTGGAAGTATTCTGTTGGTTATTTTTTTCATTGACAAAAATAGCCACCATATCTAAGGCATAAATTGGAAAAGAAAATAAAGGTTCTCACAGTGTACAGGCTCCTCTGGTAGCTTGACAAACCCTGCAGTTTTGCAAAGTGTGACACAGTGCATGAATAGAGATATTAATTTTAATCTTTCTTGTGCATACACCTCACAGTATAATCCTCATGTGAAGATCTTACCATTATTTGCAAGAAGTACTAGATGGCATAATTTTCCATTTTTCAGGTGCATCACTGGTAACTTACTGCAAATAAATGCAAGAACTATGTCAAATTAGACATTCAGTTTTTCTGTTAGAAAGCGAAGGTCCTCAACCAAGTTCCAAAAAGGTTTTGTCCTTGTAATTCCTTGAACAGAACTGGAAATAGGAAAAAAAATCTCACAAGAAAAATAAAATTTAACTTTTGCTTTATTCCCAGCTGTGAAATCTTTCAGTGAGAAATTCAGTTCAAATTGGGATATAAAAGCAAAAACTAATTGTTTCTTCCATTAGAATTTAGGAAAAGAATGACCTGGGTCATCAAGTTCAGTTCTGTGAACTTAAATACATAATATTGAACAGTTCACAGAACAGCTGTTCTTCATCTCCCTCAAAAACACAAACAAAAAAGCACTTCCTAAAATGATCCAAAGGCTTCTGGTATACAGAATCTAAAGTTACCAAGAAAACCCCAAAACAAATCCACACAAAACAACCCAAAACAACCCAAAACTATATGACACAATGAAGAGAAGAGATGAAAAAGTTGTATCCTACAACCCTCTAGCTGCAGGGTAGCTCTCATAAAAAAACACTTCCAAATGATGCAGAGGAAAATAAAAATCCCAGAGGACCTCGTCAGTCTAATTGATACCATAATTCTTTATTTTTCCCAAATTAGAAGACTGTCTTTAACCTGAGCATGCAATCAACAGATGCCAACTAAGCACTTCAGGTTTTTCTAAGCCTTTCCCCTTCGAATGTTGTTGACTTTTTCCCCTTGCTGCAATGGGAAGCAACCTGCACTGTGCTTAGAAGAAGTACATCAAAGAAGACTCTGGGGGCAGAAATCTTCCTGAACTCCTCAATTAATGATCAGAAGATCTGAATCATAGGATCAACAAAATACAATACAACACATGCTGAGGAACATTAACAAATACCAGGGTTTTTTTAAATTTAATGCCCAAAGCTTTACTTCAGAAGCTTTCTGAACTCCTAGATTATGTCTCATTTCCACCCTGTCTCAGACTCCATCCTGAAACAGGTAGAATTCCCTACTGGTCTGTTTGGGAAGCTCTCCATCTTCTCCCAATCTCCTAATCTTCTCCAAATGTCTAGACTAAGTTTCATTAATGGATAATTCAAAGCCACTAATCTCATTCTAGTAATGCCCTTTAAGTTGAATAATTCTTCTCTTTCTTTCCCTGGTAAATACACCCAAACATGTTTATTTTGTTATTTATGTCATATTATTATTGCAACATTTATTGCTACCTTTATTTTGGTAGCATAAATAAACCAACTTTTTAAAGTCCTGTAAAGAATAGATTCTCTTTCTTCCCTAAGCACTCACATAGCTGATTTGCTATTGTTATTTGAAATGTCCTTTGTTAGCAAAATCAACTTGGATTACACCTGATATCTTAAATGAGCTCTTGCCTGCATCTTATTCAATGGTATTACAGTTTCCCTATGTCTATCAAAACTCCTTACCTGTTTAATCTTAGAATCCCATTATATTCTTTAATGGCTATTTCTCAGTGTTATCTCACAGTTTTCTTATCATCCATCATTACATCCTGATTCTGTTCTTGCTCCATCCCTTTAACTGATGGCATCTATCTCATTTGAAAAGAAATGGTAACTGTATAGTTAGTTACCTGGTCCTATTTCAGCCTTCTCTTTGTTTTCCTGAAAAATGCTCTTGTCCACCTCAACATGAACAGAACAATAATGCTGTTTTTAAAACCAAGGGGAAGGAACACAGACAAGGTGCAGGAGGGTGTGTTCATGTTGTGTATTCTGTCAGCCTTTGTAAGTAAAATTAAGAATGGTAGTAGCACATTTGTGCCCCCCTTTGAAGGCATTTCTGTAAAGCAGATACTGTGGGCACAACGTTGTGGTGTGCTTACCTGGCATTGTTGATGAGAACTGATCCTGTTCCCAGCTTCCCTAGATTTAACAGAAATTACTTCAAGCCCAAAGACTTCAATTGAATACCCACAGGTCCAATTCTGAATTTCAGTCTAATTTTAATCTCTGGGAGCACAGAAAAATTATGGGCTGGAAACTGTATTCCAAAATATTTTAATTCTCAGGTTTATTAGACAATAACAAGGATCAAAAATAGATCAGTGATTTCATAGTTTCAGAATAAAGCTTTCCCATATCCATGGCCAATGCTAAGAGTGAATATTCACACCAGACATCAAGGATGTATTTTGAGAAAATAAATTAAGCACAAAGTATTTTTTAATTGTGTTTTTGCACACATTCTTAAAGAGACATCTGTGATCACTTCTCAACAAATATGTGAATTGGACCAATGTGAAAAAATGAGCAAAATATGGCTTTTATGTTAACAAGAAAATTAGTTTTATGTTGAAAAACAGAGGAAAATTTATGCTTCCATAACTCTGAAAAAAATGAGAGAAACCTCTTCTAATTTTCTAACATAGATTAGGTCCTAATGCAGACTGAAACCAGAAAAATGATAAGGAAGACTATGAAGAAGATCTAGATGTTAAAATTAACATATATTTCTCACCCCCACCCCTCCAAGTTGCACAAGAAATTTAATTGATGATTGATTCACATTTTGCTTGGATCAAGCTGTCAGCAACTGTTAAGAAAAACTTGTTCTCTGTGAACAATTTTACCACTACATGCATTTTTGATATTTGCTCTGTTCATTTCTTGAAAGGTGTTGCTTCTTTCCAGCCTCTGCCTCTTTTATTTTGGTATAAATTGTTCTGATATTCTTGTGTGATTTCAGTATTTTTAATCTGGTCAGGAACTCAGGAGTAACAATGTAGTTGGAGAAATGGCTGCTCATGCATTCTAGGAATTTCTTTAGTCAGAAGTTTTCTAGCACAGAAGGAGACAGATGTGTCCAGCACTGTGCAGATAGTTAATTCCATTATAAAATTTTGACTAATGCAAATTAGAAACCAAAGGCAAATTGTTAGATGGCTTCACATGCAGAAGGAGATGCCTCCAAAGGAAGCCCCCTCATAGTGCTGTATACCTCAGATGCCTTCCAAGCTGCTCAGAGAGAGATGATGGGCCAGAGTTTTGGTAGTCACTCACTCAAACTCTGTCACAGCAAAGTGTCTAATTCCTGTATGTCTGCAAATTTTCTAAAAAACCTTTTAAACTGTTTTGACTTTCCATGTTTCTTTCTGCAATTTACAGTAAAGTTCCTATACCCACTTTGCAGTTTCTGTATGAAATATGGTATCTTTTATGAGTATCGCATTGTTTAAATTTTCCATCTTCTGTCTATTCTCAAACAATTTAGTTTTCACTTTCTGATAGGATATGCTGTTATGTCTTGACCTGCTAATTTATATGTCTTCTCTCTCATTCTTCAGGCTGTTGTTATTTCTCTTTATAAGTCCCTTTTCACAACCTAAGGTTGTTGGCACTTAAGGCTGCTACTAAAAAAATGGGCTTCCAGCTCTTAATCATTCCCTTTCCTGAACCCTGTCAAATTTTCAACATTATTTTAGTGAAGTGAGATTTACTTTTTTCATATTTTATTTACCAGACATTTTGATAGAAAAAGTTTCCATAAACAGAACTGAGAAAGCTCCACAGTGATGAAAGCTTCAGCTCTATATTTCTGAACTAAAATTTTAATTGTTTGCTATGTCTCTCTGGCAGGTAGTGAGACTTCACTGAATTCTGCCCCCCAGTTTCTTGTGTGTGAATGATTTTTCCTGCTGTTAACTTTAGTTCATATATTATACATCTCATCTATATTTTATCATAAAGATGGACTTTCTATTATTTATCACTTGCATGAGGACATGCACATGCACACATGCATATATTGGATACTTTCTCACATAAAACTAAAGATTAATGTATAATATAAATGAGGTTATATTCTCAGCAAATATTGCTCCAAAAAGATTAGTAAATTTTTTTTTTCAGCAACTCTAATATGTACCACAGTGTACAGTCTGATACGAAACAGATGATTCGTCTCCACAGAATACTATTTTAAACGAGGAAAAATTAAAGTAATTTAAAATTTTGTCATCAGTATGTTCTACCTCCACATATCTCAATTTCTTCTTCAAAACCTATTGTCTTTTAAGGGCTAGTCAATATAAGTCATATTGTAAAAAGAGACAGGATTTTTTAATAATTAAGAACTGGAGACTATTTGAATTCTGTACGCTACGTATTATGGTGCAGTGTTAAACTGGGACTAGAATATAGTGAGGTGACCAAGACTGTCCTGAGCAAGCATATTGTCTTTCATTGAAGCAGAGTCTGTTGATCAGAGGACAAGCTATCAAGCAAACCTTAAAATATCACTCATCAGACAGTCAGCCTTCCCATACACAGTAAAACTGTGGGAATTTTGCCTGAATATGGGGAGACAGAAGCCTGGGTCTTACAGAAAATATATCACTGAAAAAAAATCTCAGTTTCCCTTAGGCAACTTAAAATTGTCATCTTTCCTTCTTATAATAAAAGACCTATAAGAACTTTAGCAACCAGAAATACTGGGTACCTGTTGTTTCTGTAACCAAAGTATAGTGAATGGTGGTTAGACAAAGGTTTATTGTGCCACTGATACTTGAGGGTTGCTGATGCAGAAAAAGCAGCATCTGAGCTAAAAGACAATGCTATATTGAAGTAATGCATTTTACCGTATTCTGTCCCTGTAAAAAATAAGTGCAGATTATTTTGGAAATGGTGTTAACCACGTATCTTGCCTCTGAATGTTCAGGTGTTTGCAGCTTCTATTTAAATGGGAAATTATGCTAGAAAAAGTTTACTATAAAGCATCTCAGAAATTGAGTAAGCATAGATTTTAATTTATTTTTTTTAAAGTAGAAAGAAACTAATTGGTGAATAACTGTTACCACTGGTAATGTCACTTTCTTTCCCCATGCCTGTTTTTTTGTTTTATCTTTTAATGGATGTATCTCTATAGTAAAATTTAAAAGTACATTTTATAGAGACTGGGCAGGCTCACAGTACAGAGTCCTAGCCACCCAAGTGATATCAGGTCTCTCCTTTGGCACCTATCACGTCAAGGATATACTCTGCAGACTATGCCACAGAAGAACCAGACAGGTAATAGGAAAAAAAACACAGAAGAGTTTCAACTTTAATATCTCATTTTGAACGATTAGGTCAAAGCAAGTCAATGTAACAGGTTAGTCACACAATCAGATCACATCCAACCATTTACAATTAATTATTCAAGCCTTTGTTTGTGCTCTTGTCAGTTTGAACAGAGGAGCTGTCAGCCGTTGAGTTTCTCTTGAAGACCAGCCTTAGATCGTTATTATTGAACTGCTCCTTACTAGACTCTTGGGCCAATGCTACTGTCAGAAAGAAAAAGAAATGAAACACAGCTTATTGACTTTTGTATCTTTTGGATATTATTTATTTATTTATTCCCCTATCCTATGTGTTCTTTGCTCTGCAATGTGCTATGCTTTGTACAATGCTCCCTTTGCTCCAGAAAGAATGTAAAGTCAACAAGACTCAATTTACAAGGATTGCATATAAATTCCACATTTTTAATGAAAATGGTCTAGGGAGGGAGATACTGTGACTCGACTGTGGACATGGTGTAGAATGCAAATCCTAAGGTCAGTGATACAAACTCTTGGGGCTCTGCCTAAGAGGATTGAAATGAAGAAAAATTGGCTTTCTCCTGGGAGATAAAGACTCTGAACTATAAAAGCAATAATGTTGACCCAAATAACAGTTGCTGAAGAGATTGAACCAATGCAGAACTTGCTTAGTATAAATGCCATACAGCTGTCAGATTTTGCTACATTAATTTTCCTTCTATAAGATTAATTTATGGCTGTGCACATCCCTAAGCCATTGCCTGCATAAAAAAGTATACCCAGATTAGAGCTGAATATCAAGAAAAGAGAAGAAAAAGTTCAGAGCTTTTTCTTCATAACTTATTTGCTGCCTACTTTTGAAAAATAGGCATAATTATTTTTAAGTGATTTCATCTAAGTGATGCTAGCATTTTTTGGATGCTTGCATAAAATGTCAAGTCCCCAAAATTGCACTGTGTTTTCTCAGGAAAAAAAAAAAAAGTACATTGAAGTAAATTGGGTGAATATCCTTACTTTAAATTAATTTGCCCAAGAAAAGAGTACTTTTAGACCTTATGCGTTTAAAGCACTGTGTACAGAGAGTCACACTCCTTTCAGTCAACTGTCATGTACAAGTAAGAACAACAGACCACAGGTGTGTTATTTTAAATCCATTTAAAGACATATTCTGCTGGCTTAAATGAAACACACATCAGTGGTTCACAGGTTTCATAATGTTCCTCTACTTAAAGGTGTATTTTATCACTGTGTGCTAATCCGTTAAAGACAAATTCCATGTATGCAGTTGGCGATTGTTGTTCTACATCTATAGTTGTGGAAGAGGTGATGGATATTTCTGATTTAAACTGTGTTCACTACAACAGTTATACTGCACCAATCATTGGTGCAAAGTGCACCTTTAGGTTCTGCACATCTTGAGTGTACTGAACTGCTGTATGTGTGTAGGTATTTCTGTCAGGTCAATCCTGTTTAGGCAACTCTATGCTGCTTGCATTTTGTGGGAATGAAATAAATGTCAATTATATAGATCTTCATGTATAAATGTTACTAGCATGGTCAGGGCCATCTGTGCTAATGTTGTATGATGCTGACAAGGAAGGTCACTCTATGAGTCAACATGTTCGTTTAATGGCTGGTGAAGACAGAGAGAATGATCACTTAGGAAGACTGCTTAGGGTTCAGAGAGTGCTGGTCTCCATCTGCTTTGACATTCTGGTTTTGTTGGGGTTTTTTAAAATCTAATGCTATGCTGCAAAAATAAGCTTTAGAAGGGGAAAAATGCTTTGTGTGCCTAAAATCAATGTTGAGAATATAGGTTTGCAGTAGTTTATTCTAAAACACCTCTGTTTTCTTAACATTCATCATTTAAAAGATAAAAGAAAACACATTATAGTGGCTCTCATTGTTTAATAAATGGTGCCATGCAACCATAAAACAGAGCTCTAAGGGTTAACAAAACAGATGCTTTTCATCATTTGTAGAACTAATTGCATCTTTAAGTACAGGAAAAGCAGAATAATGTTTAACACAGGCTTGCCTGAAACATTAGTCTAGCCAAAGGCTATATTTTCAAAGTAATTTATTCTGAGATCTTCATACAAAATGAGCAGCAGTGCAAACAAAAAAGGTATAGTGTGCTTGAGTAGACTCTGAAAATTGAAATAGAATAGTAGTAACATTCAGCTTATACACAGAGCTTTACATATTCTGACTATGTCTTTGTTGTGTACCTACATAAAGGGTTGAATACTATCTGGCAGGTCTTCAGGCACAGCATGTAAAATGCAGAGTAAGAAAGGATGCTTGTATACTCAAAGCCCATGACTGGGATACAGGATTCCCAAATCTGCCACAAACATGAAAGACAGGGTTAAGCAAATCAGTTAGCTTTACTGTGCCTCAATTTCACAATCAAATAAAAATAGGCAAATGATGAAAATTACCTGAGAAATGTATTTGGGGTTATTTGCACAATGTTCCTGATATCTGGTCAGACTTCCAAGTCATGATTCTCTGAGCAGCAGAGAGAGAGAAGGTAATAAAACCCCCTACAATACTTATATTTTTCTAAAGGAATGATGCTTGTTGTGTTTATAATTATATTTTTCTTTGTGCTGCCAGTCTAAGGAAAGCAATAGTACAGAATCAAAGTAATCTTTATGAGAAGGTCTGGAACTGCATAACCTGCCTAGCTTTATCTCACATATATCTTTGAAATTAAGTTGGATTGAAATACCTCATAATCTTGAGTTGATGCTCAACATAAATCACACTGCAAATTTAATCCATGCTGAGAAGTTGTACTTACTGAATCCTTTTTATTGTTAAAAAGTTAGTTTGACGAAGATGTCAGCAAAGAGCCTAACTTGACAAAGCACAGAAAATAAATAGCGTGATAACTATATCTACATATTACATTATAATATAACGCACACAGTGTTTCTGATTATTGAAATGCTGTAAGAATTATAAAACATTGTAACACACAAAAAGTGAGGTTTGCACACACGCTATTCTACATTCCCATATGCTGATGCAATATAGTCTACAATCAGATTCTCGGGTATTGCTTGCAGTTATTTCAATTTAAAATCAGTGTGTGTTTTTTGTTTCATTTTGTTGTTGGTTTTTTTTTCTTTCAGCAAAGTAGATTATATGTGTGACTTATTTTTTATAATATTTAGTTACTATTTTTCTAATATCCCTTTATGGGGTAATTTCATTGGATCAGGGTGCCCAGGAGTTCTTTTGTTTCATTATACAGTACAGAATGTTCTTTACATACCTCTGTATTGTCAGTCTAGATGCTTTGTCTCTTCTGTTTAAAACACTGCTTCATCAATCGTTCTTATGCTATGCTGTATAGGGACCCAGTGAAAAATCTGTATGTTTCTATGCTGAGGAAAATGTGCATTGTGTCCTAAAAAATGGGATTAACTCATCAGGAGACTATTTTTAAAAAATGTAAGTGCATGAGTGTTAGTCAGAGCCAAAAAAAGTTAAACCCACAAAATGTATGAAATGGAACTCCGTGTTTTACCCTCATCATGCAGAAGGGTAAACAGATAGAAGTGATAGAAGTAAGTTCCCATCAAATTCCATAGCTCAGTATGTTCAGAGTGGAAATCAGTATGTAGGAGTGAGGGCAAATTTCTAGAGGAAAAGTAATGTGCAACTAATTGTAGGGGAAATTTTTGAAAATCTATTTTTTTTTAAGAGCTGTTGAAAAGTGACTCAATAGACTTAACTATTGTCGTGTTCAAAAAGATAGAAATTTATATCATTAATTGCCCTTTTCTTCCTTTTAAA
Source organism: Ceryle rudis (assembly GCA_033439905.1). NCBI lineage: Eukaryota > Metazoa > Chordata > Aves > Coraciiformes > Cerylidae > Ceryle > Ceryle rudis. The sequence continues at coordinate 78,718 of JAAGNO010002272.1, forward strand.
AATTATTCACTCTCTCCCCAGGGGACTGGACAAGAGTCTCCAAGGGAAATTATTTAATTTAGCTCTACTTCCTAGTGGAGCTACTTCCTCTACAGTGAATATTTTGAATATATTCTATCCAAACAGCATAGGTTTACTTTTTCAAATTAAGCAAGGTAGATACTAACTTCATCCTAAGTCATTACCCTAAAACCAAATTACCTTCTTTAGGTTTCCCTAATTTTACACTCTCAAAATAAGTCATTAGGTGAAAATACTCACTAGAATGTACGATGTAAGGCTTTGTCTTTTAGTTATTGCATCACCCTTAAATACAAATTCTGAATGCTCAGATGTCTTGTGAAGCTTTGAATAGATTTTTTTTTTCACAAAGGGAAGTGGGTACTGCTCTAAATTTCTCATAAAACTGTTCCTTCAGGTTGAGATGCTTCATTACCTTCACAGTTACCTGCAGAACAAATGTGGTTAAACATGTGAAGCCACAGAGCTGCAGCTGCTCTAATTAATGTGGCATAATATTGATTATTTGCAGCTAGTCAAAATAATTCTGCTGTTTGTGGCGCTTGTAATTCTGTGCATGTGAAGCTGTGATTTATTCTGACCATATTGTCTATAACTGCACATATTCTGCATATACAGTGACTTCAAAGCTATAAACTATTAAGGTGCACATCTGATGATGGTGACATAAACCAGCTGCCGTTCAGGCCAAAGGAGATGGAAGTTCTCCCTTTACCGAACAAGCTTGTGTTCAAATTAACATGCAGATAGAAGGAGAGATAGGTTATGTTCCTTGATACTGTGAAGAGAAAAGCTTAAGTTTATCTGCACTAAGCCACTGGTCAGCTCCAGGCTATTTATTTACTTGGGATGCACCAGCAGAAGCCTAAGAGAAATTTTAATCCTCCAGACAGCTCCATATATCATGGGCAAAGCTGAATCCTCTTTAATCAGAGCCCCTAAAACTAGCTAGTGATTTAAAATTATCTTATTTCTTTCTAGCTGAAATAAGGAAAGCAGCTTCTACAGCAGTGTATGCAAGGACTCAAATATCTAAAAATGCAGTATTAAAGATTATGGCAGTTATTATTTAATATCCTGGAGGACTGACAGTTAACAATAGTGGGTAGAGAACTGTAGCTGCTCATGCTTAATATATTCATTAAAGTTTGAGAAGGTCATCAATTAAATATAAATATTATGTGTTCTGTCATGTTTATACTGTCCAATAATAAAGTAGTAATAATTAACATAACCTAGTTTCTGTACACAAAAATACAGCTTCTGTATCTATTTATGATTTTTTAAAACCTAAATAGTGCATACATAATATAAGTAGAATTGGTATGAATTTCATTGTCATGAAATACAGTTTTGCAGTCTCAGAAACATGGAGGGGTTAATAAAATGTGTTCTGGTTTGTGTAATTTGCCTAACAATCTGGTTTCCAGAATGGCCGTTATCATAGTATACAAACTTACTCAGAAAATGATAGCATTGCACATATAATAACACTAATGCTCACATGTCTTTCTTATTCTGTGATTACAGAAGCACAAATGAACTCACGTTACAGCTGAATTTAAAGCAGCTAAAACCATGAATACAGATACCACCTGCTTTCAGGACCTGCTTGATTTTTGAGTATTGTATTATGGCTTCATTCTGTCTGAATATGAACCAACATGATACCACTACTCTTGTTCCTATGGTAATGCTGTAATTGACTCAGCAGATAATCTCTATCAACTCAATTTATAAAACCAAAACTGGAGCTTCATTTCTATCTCTCCCTAACCTGCTCCTCTTCTTGTCTTTCTACTTTGGGTTTGTTTTTTTTTTTTTTGCTTTATTTCTTTCTTCTTCTTTCTGTTTTTTCTTTTTTTTTCTTCCTTTTTTTTTTTCTCTCTGTGTTTCTTTCTCCCTTTCTCTCTCATTTTAATTTTATTCACCATATAGTTCTATATGAAAGAAATAGGGAGGTTTCTTGTCTTAGCATAGTAATACTGCATGCAGAGCATTAAGGAAAATCTGGAACCTGTAGCTATGGCAAAATCTCAATTTATAAGAGACAGTAAACTGTTTTGGAGTGGAGAAGTAAAAACCATGGTACGCACATTTCACTAAAAACATTTTCTTTGGGGAGGTGCAGAAATGTATTTTTAGAGATATATTATATAGAAATATATTCCTTAGAGATATAGATGTCAAAATAATAAGAATTCTGTGATAACTATTTTAATAATTAAGCTTTCCTACTTTAAAAGATCAAGTGGAAAATATTTCATGACCTTGCTCCTTTCCTCTCCTGGAGTTTTAGAGGCATGGTGATGATGGTTGAATTGGACGTCCCACACTTAAAGCAGCTCTGACCTCCACTGGCCAGGGGGCAGGTTGCTGATCAGTAATGGATTTACTTGTGTGCCCTAATTCATACTGAGCTGCCACCAAAACAGATGTTTCTTGAGGAGGGACCAGAATGAGTTAGAGGAGGTGAGAGAGGTAAAGAATGATGGTGTAAGAAAAAGTGTGTCATTTTTGAGCTGTCAGTTCTACATAAATTTTTCAAAGTTAAGAATCCATCTATATTACAACTGGAACCATGTCAGACCATAGGATTGGAAATGTTTATAAATGTCCTTAAATATTTGCAGAGAGATAACTTCAGTTATTTTTTATTGAATTTAGAACAGATTACGTGTCTACATAAAATAGAAAAATACCTCATTTGAGGGTGCTAGCTTGTTTTATAAATTCTTAACTTTAATTTGGGGTGGGGGGTGGAGATCAACAGAAAAAACGAGCAGAAGGAAACTGAGAAAACTCTGGCTTCTGTGGAACTGCATCTCTGTGAGATCTAAGGAGCCTAGAACAATAAATCATATGTGGCAGCAGCCTCCTTTGCCTCAGACAATGGCTTCCTATGGTTATTATGCTTATTTCTTTCCTTGTGTCAGGAAAAACCAGGAAGATCAAAGACCATAATTCCTCATGAGTAACACTGTACTATGGTGGCACTTGAGATGCTTTGTCACTGAATTTTTCTCACAGAAACTGAGTTATACTCATGGTGGCCTCTCCAGTTATCAAACCTCAAATCTATGACAGACAAAGACCAAGACATGTAATGCAAATAGGTATCTGATTCTTCAACAGGTGAAGGATGGCTGTGGTAACACAAGGGAGGGTTAATGTCATGTAATTGATTATGGAAGTTTATTGCCCTTGGTCTGTAGAGCAATGCTGTGGCTTCCCTCCTGCTCCTATTCTCCTGCAAGTTAGCTTCAGGTTGTGCCCCAGACAGGGAGAGGGACAGTAGGTGACACACTCCAGTGGTGCAATTTGTAGACCTCAGAGCTGAGGGAATATAAGGAGCTAAAAAACCTCAGTTTTATCCTCTGTAAAGTCTGCTAGAAGGGTCTGTGAGCTTGACTACATCCCGGCGGGGAGGAGGGGAGGCTGTGCTGCTCAGAGAAGCGTAATCATGTTTTGACCATCTGCACCACCTACTGTGAGCAACACCCCAGGTGTCTCATGTAGGTTGAGTACATTATGTGAGCGGTACTTAGAAAAGTGAAATCCTTGCCTCTTTCTTTTCTACATACCTCTGTTTCCTCATCTAATCTTCAGGTTGCATATCTAAAGCATTCACAGGACTGTAACTTCAGGTCACAGTTTAAGCATGGCTGCTTCTAGCACATTTTCCCTGCCCAGAGCAGCAGACTGTTCTGCTTTGAGAATGATGTTGTAGCAGGGCTATAAAAATGAGTTATAGGTTACTCTCTACTTTGGCTCTGTGGGGAGGTTTCTCCCCTTGCATGCACTGGTCACGCTAGGAACTTGCTTAGCATAAGCAGTTCTATCCAGGGAGGTGACAACTACAGCTGATAAAAGTTTATTTGTTCTGTATTATCATTTGGCACATGATTAGAACAGCCATCTGTTCTCTTAATTTCTATCAACCCAATTTAGACTGCAATAACATAATGCTGTTAGATGTTTCCAACAAAGTGAAAATCAAATATGATTTTTTAAACCATCTTGAGGATAACATTATCCCTATTTAAAGACTGGGGGAAAAGGGCATGATAAAAGAATAATTAATGTTACACTTTAAAGATATTCTCATTTTCATACAAGAATATTATGTACTAATTTGACAGGAAAGTGTTCACATTTTCTTATGAATTATACATGAGAACAATTTCACATAGGAAACTAAACAGAATTACTTTAACTTATTACTCAGACCTGTAAAATTTTATTTTAATCCCTGATATTATACAGTCTAATGGAAAGCATTAAAAACCTTACATAAGAGCAATTTCATAATTGTTAATGTGACCTCTTCTCATTTAGAAAAATGAACACATGATTTGCTAATGCAGCTCAACTTTAATGAAGTCACTAGGTTATTTAGGGTACTAGTCAGCAGATTAAAATGAGGGGTGTGTTTCTAAAATGTCAAGGGATTTGAGGCTCTTAATTCAGGATGGTCAAGCCTAGGTACAATATGACCCAGTTTCCCTTCCCCTCTTCCCTGTTTGCTTTCTGCGGGGTCTTACTACTTCAAAATATGTATCTTCAAGTGAAGTGGTTTGGTAGTATCTCAGACAAAGATATAAATTTAAAGTTTCAAATAATGAGTGAAATTTAGTTAAGGAAAAGCATGGTTATAAAGTATGCAAACTGTTCAGACATTGGTGTAATGGCAAATAATGATTTGGTTGGTGAGGTGCATAGGGAGATTGGATTGTGTGATAAAGGGGTCTGATATGAACATGTGGTTTTTCATACAGCCAATTCTAGTGTCAAGACAGACAGACAGACAGATAGATAATAGGCTTCATTTACAGAATGGGGGAATTCTATTCTCTATGTCCATGAGTCTGAAAAGGAGATTTCAATTTTCAATGAATAGTTGAAGCAAGATAGTATCAATAGAAGGACTACTTTAATTCCTAGATGCATATGTTGAAGGAAAATTTTTATAGAGGAATGACATTTTGCATTTGCTATTACCAGAACCATTACTGAATTTATGTGCATGATCCAAACTTTAAAAAGAACTTCAAAAAGTTGCTAAGGCATTGGGCAAAAGCTACAGGAATATTTCAAGATATGAATAATTCACAGTAAATGATTTAGGAAGTTCAATCTGTATAACTAATTAAGGAGAAATATGGTTTAAGAGGTAATTTCCTCATGTTCTCTAAGTACTTAAATGGGTAGATTTCTGACTGCAGAGGAAGTCTTTAGTGAAGCCACAGTAAGATCCAATAGCTGGGTCCAAAGACAGACCACAAACAATGCACTAACTTTTAAAAGTGAGAATAATTAACCATTGCTCTTTACTTACAAGAAATCTTTAATCATGATTAATGTATTTTTAAGAAAGCTATAGCTTTACTTCCATATATGGACTTGGAGCAGGAGTTAATGGGTAAAACACGAAAGGTGAGAATAAATTACTCTAATGGTCTTTCTGGTCCTTGGATCTATTTTTTAATCTTATTTTTCAGTCTCACAGTAAGGCAAATGTATGTATTTATGACAGATGGGATGTTGGAGGAAGAATTATGGGTTCTATTCCCTGTTTTCCACTTACTTGTGTACATTGGTCCATGTATCTCAGTAAGCTTCCCCATAAAATATGTAAGTTTTAAATAGTGATGTGTTACTATGCTTGCCCACCTCACCAAGGCAAAAGGTAGTAAGGGTTCCTAACATCCTTCACACACTTTGAATGAAAGACATACTACAGATATTGGACCAGGTTTTCAAAGGCATCAAGCACTGAAAGCCAAAAAAGATGTAAGCATTCAAAAGCTGTCTCTGAATATCAGATGCTGAAATTATTATAATCAAGTTTTCAAGGCATTAATACAAACACTGCTAAGGAGAAATAATAAATGGGAATTATGAGCTATATTTTGACAGTGTTCTTTTTAATTGTTGTGAAGGAGGCGTCTGTGTCTGCCTTCCTTGAAGCCTGCTAACAGCTAAACAAACAAAAAGCTTTAGTTTATCTGAAAAGATATTGCATTAAAAAAAATCCTTATTTGGCATATTAAGTAGGTGAGTAAAAAAAATTAGACTTTGTTAGAGCAAAGCAAGAGCAATTAAATTAAATGTGCTTCAAGAAGAAAACACTCCTTTAGATCAACACGGTAATAAGACATTGTCAATCCACATCATAGTGCGTTTCTGAACACTTTTTGAAGTACAGAAGGCAGAATACTCAACACTTTGGCTTTGTCACTGCTGACAGCCTGTCAGTTTTAATGAAAATGCTCTGCGATTAGACGATAACAGAAATTACATGCATTTCCCCTTTTATTTTTCTGTCATTTTTTCTGTCTTGCATTTTTACAGTAGAAGGAGGTGTTGGTTATTAAAGCATTATATAATTATGCAAAATATGTTAAGTAGAAGAGAGGAAAAGGAAAAGCTTTAGCCCTGCAATTATACACAATGTGTGTTGGTTTGAAATGTATACTGTGGGATAACATCTGATGTGTGGCAATAACTATTTACTTTTAGTTATCTTTCAAGAGAGTGAGGCAAAAATCTCTAGATAATGCTTTAAGTGAAGGTTTTATTATCTGATTGCCTGAATAATTTCCAACAGGAAGGTGAACTAAGCAGCATTAGATAGCTCAAGTATGTTTATAACTTCTCTAGAAAATATAGCAAGGTAACACTGAAAATTTCTTGGCTCTGCACAGCTTTCACAAACCTCTTTTACTAAGTGTCAGGCTTTTAATAAGTGTGCTTACTCTCATTGACCTAGATGTATAACTGCATCTGAGGAAACTCACTTCCAGGACTGACGAGGGAAGGCTTCACTTGCAAATATAAGTCACTACCATGGGATCTGGAAATAGCCCATAAATCTATACAGATTTTCAGCCTAGAAGTGGCCACTCCATGTGTTTCCCCAGTTTTGATTCCAGAGAGAGTGTTAGCAGTAATAATGCATACGAGGTAGAAATACTGAGGAAGCAAGCTTTCAGCAGTTTTTAAGGAAGCTCTGAATTTGACTTTCTAACTTAATCTGTGACAGTTCCTTTATGTTTATCCTAAGAAGAGAGACTAATTTATTTATTAATGATGGGCATATTTCAAAATTATTTGAAAATAGTGAGAGCTTTAGAAAAGCATAGAGAAAGAAATTAAATTTTAAAATTTGGACACATTCATATGACCTTAAACTTCCAACAGTGTGACTCTTTGTAAAGTTATGTACATTTAGCAAAGGTGAAATGGGATACCAGAAAAACAAAGCTACATGAAGCCATTGTACAAGGGGCACATTTCTGCCTCTCAGCTGTTTAGGTTCCACTTCCTTGACACAAATGCACAGCATGTGGAGATTTAGTGGAGGGACCAAGATGGTCACAATCATCCCATTATCACCTTTTTATCTGTTCCTGCTCCTGTGAGGTGATAGCAGCTGAGCACTGTCTCCAGCATCTCCCCTTCCATAATTTGGTAATGGAGTTAATATCCCAGCCTAAAAAGTCTGATCTAAGTCTTGATCGGGCTACAGAGGACCTGTCTGCATGGTATGCACAGTGCTGGATCAGCAGCCTGGCAACCCTGCCAGCTGAGTGGTATTGCTGTGGGCAAGCACATGTCTGAACTGGCTGTGATGTCTGAAATACAGAGCTGGTTAATGCTCACACAGCTGGAAACAGAATCAAGAAGAAATTGCCTTTGCTGCATAACCATCATTAACCCCAAGTAAAGTCCTTAAATGTGATTCCCATCTCCTGAAGCTGTCATTTTAAGCTGCCTACAGACTAAGGGAGATAACTGTGCTTTAATTACCTGTAGTCCTTGTAACATATTTCTTGGCAAAGGGAGATTTGCTTTATGAATATTTCAGTAGTGCAGAACCTGAATGACACACAAGTCAAACCTATGGTTTTCACAGCAAAATTCTAAATATCCTTCTAATCTAGAGTTACAGGTAAAGGTAAACCTTGTTAAAATGGTACAAATGTGGAATAGCTATGTGATGACAAGATAAGGTAGAATGAAACAAGTGTTTATGTCTGAGTACTTGGGGACTGTGAAAAGGAATAAACACTTAGCCCAGGACATTACATTATATGTAGGATTTCCAGTGTGAGAATTAACCAAAAATACCCAGAGAAGTATGCTCTGACCGACAGGAAGTACTTCTGCGTGAATCATCATGAGCCTGCCTCTCTCTGAGGTGGTAGGATTCTCCTTGTGTCGTTGGGGCTGGGCTGTATGACTGAAAGCAGGTGAAGAACAATCCTGTGATTATTGAAGCGGTTCTTTTGGTGATTGCCTGCACACTTGCAGACAATGCTTTCTGTTTGCTAGTAGGTAGCTGTTAGCTGCCTGGTATTTGTAGAAAACCTTTTTAGCATCTTGATCAAGACAAGCTATTTTGTGACTAGTAAATACATAATTTATAAGTAATTTACAGGCTAGGTAAAACATATTTTGTTGGTTTAACTTATTCTTATTAACTGGCTATATAATTTCCTCCAAACATTACTACTAACATATTAAAATAGAAGATGAAAGATAGCTTTGTTTTTTTCATGTAACCTTTTCAGTGCTATATTTCAAACATCTGGCTGTGAAACTGAATTATTACCTACTTAGGTGTTTTTCCTATTATACTCAATAGTACATTTGTTTATAAGTAATTTCTGTTGAAACACAAACCTTCTGTGTGCAAGCAAATAAATTTCCAGAGGTATATGAAGTCAATATGATCTTTATATAAGAAGGAATGTCCATAGCCTGTAAACTCCTCTAGGCTGGAATATAGTGTTGCTCATGGCTGAGGAGAATGCTCACCGTCTTCTATGAGCAAGTAGCTCAACATCTTCTATGTCTCCATTCTGGTATTTATTTTGTTAATTTACTTCTTAGTAATGGCAAATACTATTCTATCAAACAAGGTACTTCAGAAGGATATGTGCAGTGTGGTTTATGCTTTTCCAACGTTGTGACCTAAGTGCTTCCATACTTGTGCCTTGAACTTTCAGGAGAACAGGGTCATCCAAGACAAGTCACCAGTGTGATTATTTTATAGGTCAGTATGCATACATACTGAGAGAGGTGGGCTAGTTGCTTTATTCAGTATTCTCTGCTCTAAGGGTCAGTCCTGTCCTGTGGCATTAAATGGTTGTTACTTTCCCCCTGCCATTTCTTTTAGATTGTCGTTTAAAGGAGAGTGCCTTCTGTAATGGTACCATCTCCTTTCTGTCTTTTCTCTGCTGGATTGCTTCCCCACTGATGCATTTGTGAGCAAGCACCCTGACCACACTTAATTAGTAAAAAGTCATTCCTCAATTAGTAAAAAGTCATTGTTCAAACAGACCTCTGAAGAAAAGGAAATATTTCTTTCCTGTGTATTACTGAATATTACTTTATAATAGGTTTCACATTTGTGTACTCTCTCCCCTAATTTGGGAGCCAGGTATATTTTATAATACATAGGTACAGGTATGTATATTGTGAATGCTACCAGCTACTGGAGAAAAAATAGAAGACATTAAAAAAAAAAAAAAAAGACATTAATATTTTCTCCAGTGTAAAAGTTTTAGAAAAGCATACATAGTTTAGACTACAGTATTTTTTAAATGGAAAGAGTGGCCAGGTGAGGACATGGAAGTACTGAGCTGCAGAGAGCTCAACCCATTTGGTGGAGGCCTGAACTGCATTAATCCACAGGAAACATGGACAGGGTGGGGTGGGACTGTTCCAAACACGCTGTTTAGCTTGCAGTCAGCACAGGTGTGTACAACTACACTGGGATCAGCAGTGTAGGCAACACCAGCAAGGCTGGTTTTGCTGTCCTTGTTTTCCCATCACACCCACAGAAAAGTGTGGAATAGGGCTGTGCAGTTCATGGTTCATGACCAGAATCCTTTATCAAACACATCCCATACTCCTGGGGTAAAAACTTCCTCGTTTTGTGAGTTTCTCTTGCTTTCACAGATCCCTTTAGTTTTACTTTTTATGATTCTTTTTTTCCTCTATTTCCTGCTGTTCCTGGACAACAAATGCCATTTTTATTTGTATTATATAATTATGTATGTTGTCCCTGACTGTCTCTCTAACATGTACAGCTCTACTTGTGAATTGCTATCCTATCATTCTATTGTATTGAATTAAACTGAATTAAATTCTGCGTTGGTTCTTTACCCTGTATTTCAGATGCCTCCTGGATATTGTTTGTTGATTGTGATACAGACCATGGCACATTTCTTTCCTTTATTTCTCACATTTTCTTTACATATCCCTACATTTTTTATAAGAAGTGTGCATTAATTAATGTCTTTATGCACTTGCAGTGAGTACTTAGTAAATAACTGGCAGCTTCTAGACTGGCAAAAAATACTAAGGACCCTTCAGTTTGTGTTGTCCATCCTCCAGTATGAACAAGCAGAACATGATAAAAACCTGCAGATGTTTTGAACACTGCAAATTCTTGTGTCTTTCAGGACCTAGATTTCTCATCACATCCACGGGAGCCTTGTATATTTTAGACGTACAGAATGAAGATGGACTGTACAACTACCGATGTATCACAAGGCACAGATACACTGGAGAAACAAGACAAAGCAACAGTGCAAGACTTTTTGTATCAGGTACTCCTTTATATATCATGTTAAATTAATTATTGTATATGCCTCTCTCTAGTGTGCTAAACCATCAAGGCAGGTTCTTGTGCCCTTATGCACTAACAACCAAGTCATGTCAAATGGAAGGTAGACATGGTCAGCTGTGAGCTGCTGCTGCTGCAAAATAAAATGTCCCATTCTAAAATTCCTTTTTTATGTTTTTCACCTCCTACTAGGTATTTCCAGAGAGCCTGTACTAAATGCCAGTGCACTCTACAGTGATTTTCAGTAGGTTTAGAGTACTTTATAAAAGCACCGTGGAAGGGGTTCAGTGGAAGTATCTAGTCAATCCACTTTCCTTTGTAACCAAAGGAGCAGAACACTTTTAGGTATAGTGTGTCTGACCTACTTCAGCTGCCCACTTTGAGATGACATTAATTGCCCCATGGGGCCTATTTCTCTGTTAACCATAGCAGGAGCTCAGAACTTTTAACTCAGCTGTAGATATTTCCTTTGCAAGAGTCTCAGGTTAGCTGAGGTGTATTTAAGCCTCACTTTTCAGTCATCACACTTGTTCCCTGGGGAAAACAGTGTGTTCCCCTGTTTCTAGGAGGGATCTCCAGCCAGAAGGGGCACATGACCTGACCTAGACCACCCAGGGTGCCGCAGGAAGAGGGTGGGGTTAACTGGTGGCTGTCCTTGGGCAGAGCTAAGAATCCCATGGAAAATGGCCTTGTGCAGCAGATAGGAAAATGAGAGGTAGATGAGGTATTTTAACTTCTCCTTGTAAATAATCTCTTGATTGTTGCGTGTGTGGTGGGCTCTTGGTTTCCCCACACATATCCCTCAAACATTTAGGGCTATCAGTACAGTGCTGCTCAAATCTCACCTTCTCCCCATTTTGCCTCAATGAGAGGAGGTGCTAATTGTGGGTGAGGTGAGAGGAGGAACAGACTCCAGGACGGGTTTGGAATTTGCTCTCAAATATCTAAATATAGGATTACCTCTTCTCTCTCCTCTTCTTCTCCCTCATTTTCTGGGTTCCCTGTGTTTACATCTGAACAGATCTGGAACTGTATTCCCACACCATAGAGTTAGTTAATATTGTATCCCAGACTCTCTCTTCATTCTCCCTGTATCCTTGCCTTACAGAAGATATGTCCAGCAACCCACTGAAAGCCACACAGAAATTTTTCTCCTTTTCACTATTACTAAGTTGCTCTAAAGATCCTAACCCTAAAGATCAGTCAGGGTATGGCGACCTTCACAATATAACAGTCTGTGGAGTTTGACCTTGTACTCTTTTGGTCTTTTTGTCATAAAAAAAAATAAATCTAGTGATTAGGTCTCAGCTTTCCACCTTCTTTTTGAGAATCCTAGGGGAGATGGGTGGGCTCAAGATTTTCCATTAGTAACATAGTTCCTGCCCTCCTTCAAAATAGTAATTGCTGAAGGATTCTGGAGCCCTCTGAACACACAAATCTCTGGAGCCCTCTGAATACACTTAAATATACTCGTGATAAAATAAATAATTAAATAGTGTGATTGTTCAGGATAGAATCACTTACCAGCCAGATCCAGGATTTTCTTCCCTTGAAATGTGTCCCCTGTGGGTAAAACTCTTGCCTCTGCTTTTCCCAGCCATCTGGAAGAAATAGTTTTCCTGCACAATAATCTGCCTGCTTTGGTCTTATAAGGATAGGCAGGGTCCTATCCTTCTAGCTGGATCCATAATATGGTCTGCTTCCGTATGAAATCATGCTAAGGCTGAGCCAGTAGTAACATAAATAAAATCAGGCTTGTATCTTGGTTACCACAGCAAAATTTCTAGTTATTTCGCTCAACTAAAGAGGAAAAAAATAAAGCTCTGTCTTGTTGTTAATTTAGGACTAGCACTCTAAAAGATGTACTCCGTCTGGAGTTCCCTTTTCTATTCTCTTCCATAGATCAAATAAAATTAAAAAAAAAAAAAAAAAGAAATCTTACCTGTGTGCAATATCTGTCTTTTTTAGTTCACTGGCATTAATTATTCTCTACTAGAGCTATAGTGGTCTCTGATTTCCAGTCCTGTTGGTCTTCTAAAACCAGTACAGTGCTTATGAGCAGTGTTTATCTCTTAATATTTCTATAAGGTTTTTTATTTTCTTAACTAGAATTTATATTTTAAAATAGTGAGTCCTTTAAGAACGGAGATCAGAGAAACCATTAAGGTGTTTGTGAAAGGTCTGCTTCCATAAGACTTACATTTTTGCTTGATTTTACTTCCATAGATGTTCTTTGCTTATTTGGGGATGAAATAATTTGTGGCAAATACTTATCATGGTCTCTTGGGCACATTTGTAATATGAGTTAAGCTTCATTATTGCTTGAACGAGTGAGAAAGGTAATGTGCATATGAAAGCAAATACATGTGAGTATCATTAGTATGCCTATGACCAAAGCAAAGTTCCAAATTTCATTTGGAGTAGGAATAGCTCCTTGAAATCATGTGATGTTTCTAAATAAAATAAAAACCAAGGCCATTAACATGCTAGAGAATTTTCCTCTAGTGCTCATTACAGTGTGGTTTTCAAAAACATAAAATTGTGCAACCATGCATCCCAGCTCCCAAAATCTTTTTGCCAATTTTTAACCCCCACCCTCCAAAAAATTCTTATGATTTTGAAAGTACAGTAAGTTTCTTGCTCTCCTTCAAAGAAGATTCAAAGTAGAATCTTTTAGAACAGTATTTTGCCTGTTTTTCCACCATTCTCCTTGCTAGAAGTCATTTGCAGCAGAGAGTTAAAGCACAGTAACATAATCACTGAATACATAGATGCCTGATGATCCAAAAGATGAGAAAGGAGCTGACTAATCAATTATTAAAATTGACACTGACCTTCCCAATAGCAACCTGGCAGATTGTGTTTTCATAAGCCAAACATAAACAGCATGAGAAGTTCAAAAAATATAACCCATCTTGATGTCACATATGGACCTTGAGGCTACTGATGTATTCAAAATCATTTGTTTAGCTATTGATTGACACATTTCTAATAAGTCAGACAATAAGTTGCTGTAAACTGAACATGGTTTTGTCTTCAGTGGCTCAACCTCTTGCTGGTATCTAGAAAGCAGAAAAACCGCTGTGGTCATCTTTCATTGAACTTCACATTTAGGGTTTTACCTAGATATTTACAAAAAAATTACTTAGTACATTTGTTTACCATCAAATTTTAGTTTCTCTATCGATAATATAACTTGCATAGTGCCTCTAACTGCTTGCTCTCAAGTGTACCCTCCCACGTGTGGCTGCAGTTAATACAGATAAATCTAAGTTAGTTTTAAACTAACTAGCTTAGGTACTGATTACATTATCATTTGAGTAGCTTGAATTCAGCATGAACACTTTCTTTAACCTCTCCAGCTCCTAATAGGAACCTGCTGCATCTGCCTTGTGAGCAGTACCTGAGCTAGCTAAGTCAAAGACCACTTGAAAATGTTAAAATGGTTGCTATCACACCTACACCCAGGCAACTATGATGTAGATATACCCCCAAAAAGATTGGTGTGTCAGATAGGAATAAAAGGATAGGATCAGCATGTGGAGTTTCTTTGTGAGATGGAAGTCTTAGCAAAAAGGGTGCATGTAACAAGAAAATACTTAGATGAATATTTGTTGATTTATTGTTCAGTATTTATGTTACAGTAGCTCCAGGATGGGCTTCCATCATACTGAATGCTGCACAAAACTGTAAATCCTGTCAACAAACTTCCTCCAAATGTTTTTAAACTTAAAAAGCTGAAATCACTGAGAACTATTTCTGGTGTGGTATATGCAGCTCCGGTGAAGGCACTTTGCCAGACTTCTGTGAGATACATAAATATATGCCAAGTGCTACACAAGTGTGTTGGTCTGAGAGCTTCTTTTTTCAGTAAGTTGAGAATAGAAAGTTGGAGTATTAAGCTGTAAGTTGGCCTTGTCATGTTAAGTTCTTTTTACAGAGAAGAAGAAAAGGCTCGTCTGTCAGTTAGACTGCAGATAGAAATTCCTGTGTCTTTGCCCATTTCTCTCCTGACAGTGGAATAAATCAGTCCTTTAATTGAAAGCTTTCAGACCATCGACAAGCCTGGAGAATGTGTTGGCTTCATTCTAGTTGAGTGGTGCAGGGATAACAGTAATAATTGTTGAAACAACACATTTCTGCCTCTCCATTCCCCTGGTAGGGGACACGAAGTTTGACCAGAGAAATGTTTGCCACCTGGATAAAATCCAGTGAGAGGATTTCCAAGTAGTCATGAGATGCTTCAGTAGTACATGCTGCTGGATCCCAGGTACCACTGCTGAGATAGTAGAGACTGATGGCTGGATCACAGAAGCAAACTGTAGTACATAAAACACTGGGCTAGTGAGTCCAAAAAATGCAAGATAAAAAATACTGGCATATTACTTAGCGAAGGAAAAAAAAATAATGCTCCCATTGAAAACTTGTTTGTTCTTTCAGATCCAACGAATTCAGCTCCATCTATTCTAGATGGGTTTGACCACCGTAAAGCCATGGCAGGACAGCAAGTGGAGCTGCCTTGCAAAGCATCAGGGCACCCCGCACCAAAGTATCGTTGGCTGAAGGACAACATTCCCTGGGAACCTGACAGCAGGTTTCGGCAGACAGTTACTGGTCTGCTGATTGAGAACACACGTCCCTCGGACTCGGGCAACTACGTCTGTGAGGTGTGGAACAACTATGGGACTGCTGAGATGATAGGACGACTGTATGTAAAACGTAAGTCCTGAACTGAGTGAAGATCTCAGGCCACTTCTTGCCTGGGTGTTTGCATCAGGGAAGATGTTACTGTATTTTGCTGTACCTTATGTTTTGTTATTTTAACTTATCAATGTTTGAACTTCTCAAAGTTGTGGAAGAAGACAAGGTTCTGTGGAGATGAGTTAGTTGGACAGTTGAGTGATCAGAAGTGCAAATAGATACAACTTCTAATGTAGCGATATAATTTATTGCATGGAGGATATGTAATTTAGAAGCTTGAATTGGATGCTTAAAAAGAAATCACAGATGTTCTCAAGAATAAAGCTGCCAAACTCTCATTGGCATGACTCATGCTGTTTGGTAATATTGAATACTAATAATTCCCCTCAGATGAGTATTCATGTGTGAATATTCTGAATGTTTCACAAATTCTACAAAGGTAATTATTACTCAGAAGCACTGCACTGGAAAAGTGTTATTCTTCTATTTGTGTGGGGTTTTTTTTGTTTTGTTTGGGTTTTGGTTTGTTTGTTTGGT